>CP139506.1:370393190-370405188 GCA_021014915.2 Artemisia tridentata subsp. tridentata | reverse complement strand
ATTATCAAACTTGAACAAGTTATAACATAATTTATATTTGAATGTTAAGTCACATGTTATTTAGAACGTAAACTACATGTGATATTGAGGTTCTTAAGGTTTTTTATTTATTTATTTTATTTTTATTTTTATTTTTTGAAAAAACCACCCATTTTTATTATTTTTATTTTTTGAAAAAACCACCCATGTGTTATGATAGTATTGAAAAATAAAGTATTCCTTAATGAAATAAAAAAATTTATTCTATTTAGAAGGAAAAAAAAAAGTATAGAAGATAATAGGTAGATTATACAAGTGTATGATACAGTATACAAATCATGCAATGCATCGGTACACAATTTTGTCCCCATAAACTAAACATTTATGAAAGCCAATTTTGACGTTGACCACCTCACAAAATAATCAAATGGTACCATAACTTAAATGTAAAAACAAAATAATACTATGCCTTGAAATAGCGGTGTCAAAATGGGTCAACTTATTTTTCATGTATACACTTTTGTTCTCATTTTTCTTAAGTTTTAAAACTAACTCTTTTTATAAAAATTATCACAATTCTATATGGAGGTTATGTCACAATAAAATCATGGAGAAAGAATTCACTAAAGAATGATCCGTGGATATATATATATATATAGTGGGACTTTCATTTCAGAACCATCTTATCTGCGAGAACTGACAGAACCACAAAAAACATACATGCACGCCTTCAATAATTGAATTTTTGCACATATATTCTAAAAACAACATATATGTTTTAAAAAAAACATGGTTGTTCTAAAGAATTTGATAAGAAATTGGAAATACAAAATTCTTCTTTGAAGGTGTGCATGTATATTCTTATAAGGCGTGCAATGATAATATTGCGGCCGTGTGTAAGGTTTTTGTGAAAAAAAGGATGAGTTCATGATGATATTGAAGAACATAGGTGGATACTTACGATTATTGATGATTTGCGTGTATTTTTATTTTATTTTAAAAGACGTGCATGTATGTTTTTGATGGTTCTGTCAGTTCTCGCATATAAGATGGTTCTGAAATGAAAGTCCCCCTATATATATATATATATATATATATATATATATATATATATATATATATATATATATATATAGGCAGCCGTTATTGTGGTGTACAAGTTTAATATAGATAAAATAGGCACACATGTGAACCGTTGGATCAAACATTATAGATGAGATTAGATATTAAATAGATGAGTGGCACAATTGTAATTAAATGAAACACAAATGGCATTTGTGTACCAATTTATTGTGGATAAAACGAGAATAGTGCTCTCTCTCCTGCTCTAATATTTTTTTCACTCAATTTTTACAATATACCAGATTAAACACAACCACCATCCTCATCATCTCACACCGATCTTTCCACAACTAACCGGAAGCCTCTCTGAACCGTCACGCGCCGCCACACGCCGGTGACAGTCGCCGGATTTTCGGCTTTTCCGGCGAGTTTTTACAATTAATTCCTACCACCGGCCGACCACCTTTTTCCGACGATTACCTTTCAATCGGAGACCTTATACCACACCCACGCGCCGGTGTTTTTGGGACTTTTGTTTTGTTTCAGTTTCTATTTCTTCAGCAGGTTGTCAATTTTTGTTAATTTTTTGTGTCAGTCCGACGAAGTGGAAGGTTGTCAAATTGTAGGCGACCAAACCGAGATAACGAGGAGTATGAAATGATCGATCTAACTATTGATGGAGATAGTGAATACGAAAAAGGTATTGTGTGTGTTAGTTAGTGTTGTGTATTTCTTCTTGAAAACATACTTTTTAAGTCATGGGTAGTGTGTGAATTGATTTATGTGTACTAGCAACTTAGTAACTTATGTGTATGAGTTGAGTGAGATTCATGTGCTACTTGTTGTGTATGACTTAAATGAGTTGTATAAGCTACTTAGCTAACTTATGTGTATGAGCTGTATAAGTTACTTAGCTAACCATCAGTTGCATATATGTTTTGAAAATAACCTATTAGATGATTATGTGTATTAGCTACTGTTAGATGTTTAAAAATAAGCTATTAATTGATTATGTGTATTAGCTACTTAGATATAAATGTGTATTAGCTACTTATAAGCTATAAGCTGATTATGTCTATTAGATGAAATAAACTTATGTCTATTAGATGAAATAAGCTGATTATGTCTTTTAGATGCAAAAAAGTTACTATCTTTCCTGTCATTTGGATTTGGGTTATTTATTGATAATGGCTCACTTTGTTGCAACTAGTTATTTGATATTGATTTTGATTCTTTAACGTCGCTATAATGATTTTTAAAATGCCTATTGAAACACAAGATACTCATATCTTGAAGGTTTATAAAGGAGATTTTGGTTACTATTTTACCATTGGAATTTTTGTGTATTTGGTATCCAAGATTATTATAAGAAAATTGCAATGTGATATTTACTTGTTGGGACATTGCAGGCCCTTATGCGTGGATTAAGCTGTTGATATAAATAATGCCTAAACACGTTATTAATATTTTTCGATATCTCTACGTTTTGATAATCACAAAATGTAAAATCATTAATCGGAAAATTATAACGTAAACAAGTATTTAGTTGTTAATATCTATTTCTACAACTCAAATCACTTAAGGTATGAATGAACTAATGCTTAATGCATTATATGATCAAAGGAACATTTTCTTAATAACTAGATTTTTTATAAAACATCAAAAACAATTTATATATTTTTGAAAAACATTTTTGGTATTAAATAAAAATGTTTAATCTTTTATAAAAATATGAATTCAAATTTTTAACTAAAATCAGTTAAAATGTTCCAGAAAAACCTTCCCCACAAAAGGACAAAACTGGCCAACGATCAGCAAGGGCGGCCCCCTTAATTTTACTAGGCGGCCCCCTTAAAATTAAGGGGACCGCCCCCCTATTTAAGGGGGCCGGCCACGCTCCAGTAGGCTCCAGCTGTCCAGATTTTTCTCCTATAAATACCAGCCTTCCCCTGGATTTTTACTCACCTTTTGCACACCCAAACATTCTGTTTTAAATCTTGTAAATCCTTTCAAAAACCCTTTGATCATAGTTTCTTAAGCATTGGTTTCTAAGTGATCCAAGCTTCCACCATCAAAGTGCAAAAGAAGAATACTCCTTCAACTAGAGAAGAAGTATTATAGTTTAACTCATATCATCATTGTAGTTGTGTAAAGTGTTGTATAGTTGTGATAAGTAGATCTAAGTGTAAGTAACTAGTTGTGTTGTAAAGAAGTAGTGTAGAAGTAGTTGTGAAGTAGTCGTGAAGTTGTCGTGAAGAAGAAGTCGTGAAGAAGTTGTAAAGAAGTCGTGAAGAAGTCGTGAAGCAGTCGTGAAGCCATCGTGAAGAAGTCGTGATTAAGTTGTGTAGAAGTTGTGTACAAGTCGTGAGATTGGTTCTAGCTACGATTAGAACTCGACATCTAGCTTTGTGTCGTTAAGCCGGTGTAAGCTAAAGTTGTGTAAGGTTTTCTCCGCCATAAGGGAGTTTGTTGACATAGTGAAGAAAACTCTCGAGTAGGTGACTCGAGGAGTGGAGTAGGGCAAGGAAGGTGTCCTTGTAGCCGAACCACTATAAATCTCCGTGTTGTGGTTTGATCTTTCCATCTCTTTCTTTCATTTCATTATATTTACTTTACTTGCATTGCTTATCTATATTTGTTTATATTAGTTCATATTGATCAAGAGTTGAATTCACATAAGATAGAATCGAAGTTTTAAAAAAGTAAACAAAAGTTTTCATAAATTAAAAAGACGTAAAACTATTCAACCCCCTTCTAGTTTTCCACAATTGGTATCAAGAGCCACGTCAAACAAGATTTTTAAAATAAACTGTATTTTAAAACTTGAAACGATCTATGGAATCTGAAAAATATTTAGAAGGGCAGTCTATGCAAAGACCACCACTATTTGAAAGTGATGGATTTTTATATTGGAAAAATCGATTCGAAACTTATGTGAAGTCAAAAGATCTAGATCTTTGGCATGTTATTACTAATGGTGATTTTTTACCTATTCAACATAATCTTGAAACTAAAAAGGATGAAGTTGTACCTTTTGAAAAACAAAGTGATGATTTAAAAAGAAAACTTTCTAAAAATAATGAGGCTAAAATGGTTATTTATAATGTGTTACCACGTAAAGAATACGAAAGAATCTTTATGTGCGAAACCGCAAAAGAAATTTGGAACTCTTTACTAATAACTCACCAAGGTAATAGTCAAGTCAAAGATAATAAAATAGATCTTCTTGTTCAACAATATGAAAAATTCACGATTCCGAAAGAGGAATCAATTGATAATGCGTTTGCTAGGTTTAACACAATCATCACAAGTTTAAAGGCACTTGATGAGAGTTTTTCTAGTAAGAATTTTGTCAGGAAATTTCTTAGGGCTCTTCATCCAAAATGGCGAGCTAAAGTTACGGCAATTGAAGAATCGAAGAACTTGTCAACTCTTCAACTTGACGAGTTGATTGGCAACTTGAAAGTCTACGAAGCAATAATCAAGAAAGACTCCGAGATGGTCAAAGGAAAGAAAGAGCAAAGCAAGTCAATCGCGTTGAAAGCTAGGAAAGCATCAAGTGACGAGGATAGCTCAACCTCCGAAAGTGATGATGAAGAATATGCCATGGCCGTAAGAGACTTCAAGAAGTTTTTCAAAAGACGAGGAAGATTCGTTAGACAACCACATGACGAAAGGAAAACACTCCAAAGAAACAAAGACGACAAAGGTAGCAAGAGCGAGAGGAAATGCTTCAAATGCGGTGATCCAAATCATCTCATTGGAAGATGTCCTATGATGTCAAAGGAGCAAAACCAAAAGGCGTTCATTGGAGGAGCATGGAGTGACAGTGACGAAGACGAGAAAGAAACCACAAAAGAGGAGAAGTGTCTTATGGCTAAAACATCAAGTGAGGTACGTTCCAAAACCGAATACTTTAGTGATGAAAATTTATCATTAGATGAAAAAGACCTAGATAACGAATATAATAGGTTATGTATATTAGGTCAAAAAGTAATGACTAAAAATAAATCACTAAAACACATGAATAACCAATTAGAAAAAGAAATACTAGAATTAAAAATTAAACTACATAACTTAGAAAAAGGCAAAGAAGTCTTTGAATGTAAAACATGTCAAGAAACTAAAAATGAAAACGAAATACTTAAGGAAGAAATTTGTAGACTTAACAAATTTGAAAATAGTAGTAATTCACTTAGGGATATAATAAGCATTCAAAGAATATCAGGAGATAAAACCGGATTAGGATTTAACTCAACTAAGGCTACAACTAGTGAAACTAAAAATGTAAAGTTTGAAAGTGAAACTAGTAATCAAAAAATATTAGAGTCAAAGCCTAAATATATACTTATAAAAGATAGAAAAATACCCATAGCTAATAATGAGGAAATAAAAGCTTTCTACAAACCATCTTTAAAAACCGAAGTAGAGTACTCTAAACCAAAGCTTAGGTCAAAAACACCTCCTCCTAGAAGACCACCTAGTCCTCACCCTCGGCCTAAAACACCTCAACCTAGAAGAAACCAAAATAGACCAAACCGTCAAAATAATACTCACCCAATGTGGAATTATTCAAATCCACCAAGTTTCAATCCTTGGGGAATACTTCCACCATACATGCATCCTAGTCAATTGCAAACCATGTTCGGTCCAAACAACTATGGACAAATTGGACAATGGGGACTAAGTGGCTAAAGTGTTCACTCATCGAAAATTTCGGCATCTCTCCATTGATTTACTTCTATAAGTCAACATAAACTTTTTGAAGTGCTTGAAGACTACTTATTGAAGACTAAAAGGTACGCCTTTCTTTCATGTCTTACTCTATGTTATATACTTAGGACTAAAGAACTAGCTAATTGCATGCCCCCGTAAGTTTTAATACCTAGTTTAGTTGGTTCTTGCGTGTTAGTTAGAAGATAATCTCTTATACATATATCTAATATAAATACATATATAAATATACTATATACATATATAAATATATCTGCACATAACCTAGATATGTCATTTGTTGACTATCTAGAACTAAAAGAAATTGTTCGTCCTCGAACCTTTTCTTCCCCCTTTGCCTCTTTTGAACTTTAACGTTCAACACGAAAATCTTCCGTGTCCACTATCACATAACTCATGGTGATGAAGAGAAGTGAGTTAAGTGGATTAACGTAGAAGTAGCACTTCGACCGTCGAGTCAAGAAAACTATGGATGAAACAAACTCCCATCGCCGTCACTACCTCATCACCGTCATTACCTCATCATTTCTCAACTCTATTTAACATCTCACGTTCACACACAATATATATATATATATATATATATATATATATATATATATATATATATATATATATATATATATATATATATATATATATATATATACACATATAAATATATATATACATATAAATATGCACATTTACTCTCACTCCCTAGAACCCTTGTCGACTTGACATCTTGACTATTTTATCCAAAATTCTCAAGAAATATTTTCTTAACAAAATGTTAATAAAATGTCAAGTATTCCTTCCTCGTGCCTATACAAACCAACGTATTTTTGATATATTATAAGTCTATAAATATATGCATTTAAATATTTTGCCGTCAGAAACAAAATCCTAAAATTCCAAATTTTGGCGGGCGGCCCCCTTAAAATTAAGGGGACCGGCTTGTTATCGTGGGCGGCCCCCTTAATGTTTAAGGGGACCGGCCATCTGATGCAGCCAAAAATTATTTTCCTTCTTGAATTTTTGCCAAACATCCCATTTCACAAAACACTCTTTCTCTCCCTCTGCTGTGAACGACCAAAACCTCAAAAACCATTCACCAAATCACCACTTCCGACTAATTTCGCAAGGGGCAAATACTTGTATCTTGATTAGCAACACATTTTGTGAAAATGCCTAAAGCTACAGTCGGTGATCTTTCCAAAACCAAGGCCTACATTCCAAAAGTCTCCGAAACTCCCGACATATCTCCTTCTATTGCATGTTTCTATCGACCCATCGAAAATAGAAACATTCACGAAGGTAGAATTGTCGAGCCTTCTTTCTATCAATCCGATCAAATCGAGCGAATGTTCTCAAATGTTCGTCTCGATTGTCTCTACAAAATAAATGAGCCAATCATTCCTCGCTTCGTTCTAGACTTCTATAGCCAAGTGACGGTGCAAACCGATTCATATGGCTATATTCTTATTTCCTTTATGATCCAAAACGAATTTATCACTCTCGATCTAGCTCAGTTTGGTCAAATTCTCCAAATTCCTTACAACGGTCAAGCCGTTTTCTCAAATGAATGGGATCTCTCATCTCTTGAGAAAAATCGGCCTCAGAATGGTCCGTACTATTATGATATTCCTTCTCCTGACCAGATCCGTGGACTTCTCGAGCTAGAACGTGGTACGACTAGCCGAAGGATCAAGTCAAAAAATGTCGAAATCCATGCAAACCAAATCATTCTTAAAGAGTTAAGCCCCGACATGAAGCATTGGGAAGAACTCATTCGTGAGAATGCGTTCGGTACCGGTGGTCACCGTGATCATCTCACGGCGAGCATTGCTCACATGTTGTATTGTATTGTTGCTGAAGAACAATACAATTTGGCTTACCTCTTTGTCTATCGCATCATGTCAGCCAAAAACACTCCCAACGCCAACCTTCCCTATGGCATGTTCCTCACCCGTCTCTATCGTTATGTCATGGAACATTTCCCTCATCTTGAGAGTGATGCTTACCTATTCGTTCATCCCGTCCTACGCCCTCTATCTCGTAGCCAACTTCGTCGATCTCGTAGTGACAAGGGCAAATCTAGATGCCCTAATATCTACGCACCTCGTAGTTCCACATGTCATCGGGGAGATGATAATGAGGAGGAGGAAGGCACCTCACGTGTCAGTACTCCATCTCCCACGACGTTCGTGGATAATCTCCCGGAACTTAATTATTCCGATTATCAAGTTCCTCGTCCTTCCGAACAAACCGAACAAATCCTATTTGAACGACAAACCTCATTACTCAACACAACTCAACAGATGCATCAAGAAGTTAGAGGTGGTTTCAAGTCGATAGGAAAAGCTTTCAAGAATATTTTCGGAAAGAAGAAGAGATGAGATGTGGAAGTTGGCTTCTTTGAACAATATGATGTTTAGACATTTATATGTAGTAATATTATCTTAACATTTGCTTGCCATGACTTTTATTATGTTAGATGTTAAACTTATGTCATGTTAGTACTAAGCTACATATTTAGTTGATATAATATGCCTATGCTTCTAATATATTTTTTTAATATGTATATTATTTGTTTAATATGCTATTGATAATATTTAATCATTCTTGATGTACATGATTCAAATGGAACTTGCTGCAAATACACCCTAAAAATGACCTTTTTCTGGAAATTTTTCAAATTTGGTCGCCTGGGAAAACACCAGATGGGCGGCCCCCTTAATTTCCTAGGCGGTCCCCTTAATTTTAAGGGGGCCGCCCAACAATTAAGGGGACCGGCCATCTGGACAGTAAAATTTACTGTTTTCTTTTGCATCTTGTGACCACTTTTATCTAGCCCCAGCTACCATTTCTCCTTATGGACGAACTGGTATTGGAATCTTACTACAAAACCTCAACATTTAACCTAAACCAACCACACTTTCATATTATAAATTCCCTCCATAAAATCACCTCTCATTCCATCATCCTTCACCATCCAAAACCACCATGTTATCACCAAAATCCTCCATCTCTAAGACTCCAAGGAAGCAAAGACTTGTCATCATACCACCAAAACAACCTTTCATAGACCTAACCCAAGATGACATCAAAACTCCATCACCACCACCTCAATGTTCATCCCCAAGTGCACCAAATGCTCCATCAAAAACACCCTCTACCCATGGAGCATCCTCTTCCTCCATACCATCCACTTCATCCATCAATGACTACATCAACACTCACCTAACATCATCACCACCATCCACTCAAGAACCTTCATACACCCAACTTGCCATTTCCTTATCACCCATCACACCTCTTGATGCTCACTTCTCACCATCACCAACCCCACAACCATTCTTTCCTATACCTTGGGCATTGCTTGAAGCCCATGGTGACAATTGTCTTTGTTGCATCCATAACCGGACCATAATCTTTGGTCTTAGAGATGAGATACACTACATGTTTTCATCACTTGAACACATGATTACCAACCCACCACCACCACCACCTCCACCACCTTCACCCACTACACCACCACCACCTCCATTTTCACCCAATTAAGCATATGCAATGCTTAAAAATAATTTTCAAAACCTTTTTGTATGCAAGCTCCATGGAAGATCATGTACTCCTAGGACGATTATGTAGTATCATTAGTTGTTTTTGTTTGAATGTTTGTATGCCTTATGTTGTAATCTACTTGGTTGTGTATTTATACACAACACTTTTATTAAATGAATGTCCTTATTCTACATGCTTGCTTATTGTTGTTACATATACTTGTGCTTCTAACATTTTTCTTGCAAGCGTTCCTTAGCTAGTTTCCTTGGTGCCCCCAAACGAGGGGGAGTACACATCAAGGGGGAGTTCTCATACGACACTTTTTCACTTAAAACTTGTCGGTTAACCTTTTTGATTCTACAAAAAGGGGGAGAAATAGATGTAAACTCACTAAATACTTGTCTAAAAACTAATTTTTAGATTTAATGAGTTTAGATTTTGTAATCATCAAAAAGGGGGAGATTGTTGAAATAAATAATGCCTAAACACGTTATTAATATTTTTCGATATCTCTACGTTTTGATAATCACAAAATGTAAAATCATTAATCAGAAAATTATAACGTAAACAAGTATTTAGTTGTTAATATCTATTTCTACAACTCAAATCACTTAAGGTATGAATGAACTAATGCTTAATGCATTATATGATCAAAGGAACATTTTCTTAATAACTAGATTTTTTATAAAACATCAAAAACAATTTATATATTTTTGAAAAACATTTTTGGTATTAAATAAAAATGTTTAATCTTTTATAAAAATATGAATTCAAATTTTTAACTAAAATCAGTTAAAATGTTCCAGAAAAACCTTCCCCACAAAAGGACAAAACTGGCCAACGATCAGCAAGGGCGGCCCCCTTAATTTTACTAGGCGGCCCCCTTAAAATTAAGGGGACCGCCCCCCTATTTAAGGGGGCCGGCCACGCTCCAGTAGGCTCCAGCTGTCCAGATTTTTCTCCTATAAATACCAGCCTTCCCCTGGATTTTTACTCACCTTTTGCACAACCAAACATTCTGTTTTAAATCTTGTAAATCCTTTCAAAAACCCTTTGATCATAGTTTCTTAAGCATTGGTTTCTAAGTGATCCAAGCTTTCACCATCAAAGTGCAAAAGAAGAATACTCCTTCAACTAGAGAAGAAGTATTATAGTTTAACTCATATCATCATTGTAGTTGTGTAAAGTGTTGTATAGTTGTGATAAGTAGATCTAAGTGTAAGTAACTAGTTTTGTTGTAAAGAAGTAGTGTAGAAGTAGTTGTGAAGTAGTTGTAAAGTTGTCGTGAAGAAGAAGTCGTGAAGAAGTCGTGAAGAAGTCGTGAAGCCATCGTGAAGAAGTCGTGATTAAGTTGTGTAGAAGTTGTGTACAAGTCGTGAGATTGGTTCTAGCTACGATTAGAACTCGACTTCTAGCTTTGTGTCGTTAAGCCGGTGTAAGCTAAAGTTGTGTAAGGTTTTCTCCGCCATAAGGGAGTTTGTTGAAATAGTGAAGAAAACTCTCAAGTAGGTGACTCGAGGAGTGGAGTAGGGCAAGGAAGGTGTCCTTGTAGCCGAACCACTATAAATCTCCGTGTTGTGGTTTGATCTTTCCATCTCTTTCTTTCATTTCATTATATTTACTTTACTTGCATTGCTTATCTATATTTGTTTATATTAGTTAATATTGATCAAGAGTTGAATTCAAATAAGATAGAATCGAAGTTTTAAAAAAGTAAACAAAAGTTTTCATAAATTAAAAAGACGTAAAACTATTCAACCCCCCTTTTAGTTTTCCACATAAGCATAATACCTGCAAGTCAACCAAATGAAGTGTCAAACATAGAAACAAGAAAAAGCGCATAAGACTACGCCGAGCCTTCATACTGGTACATATATTTATAAAACCAATAACTCATGTCTAACTCATGGCTAAATTTTTTTATCAGTTGGGTCTGAAGAACATAAAGTCTTATGTTTCCAGATTGCTTTTACTATGAAATCTGCTCCACATGAGTTTGGAGGTAATCTTGACCTCGGGTTTGGTGAGCCAACTTTTGCTTGTAATTGCTACTTTTGCTTGCTCTTTTGACTTAAAATAAGGAAGAAGCCTTAAAAAATTGGCTTATGATATATAAGCTGACTAAAATAAGCTCATAGGTCACTGAATAAGCTGAAAGAAAAGTAAGCTAAGCCGTGGTCATAAGCCGCATATAACGTGTATATAAGGCGTGGTCATAAGATGTTGTCTTAAGTGTATAAACTGATTTTATATGTTCCTATAAACGACGTCATTCATAATATCTAAATTGAGATCATAATGGTTATGCTGGGATTTAGGAAGTGATTATTTAATTATTGGGTGGTTTGTGTTACCTTATTTATCAGGTTGATATCATTAACGAAATCCCTTTACAGTGAAGAAATTGGGTTCAAGCAATCGATTACGTGCTGAATTGCATGCAACAGGTTCTTTATAGCGAAAACACAAGACTTGGATTTCAATAGAAAACCTTTGTAAAACTAAACCAAGAAAGTAAGGACGCTATTCGATTTCATGGTGTCTAGAGGCCTGATACCTGACGTTGTTACATATACGACGTTGTTGAATGGGTATTGCAAGGAATTGAAGATAGACGAGGCAATGCGCATACGTTTCAAGAAATAATCAAACTAGGTCTGGAGTGGAACGTTGTTACTTA
>CP139506.1:370381370-370393090 GCA_021014915.2 Artemisia tridentata subsp. tridentata | reverse complement strand
AAATAAACTTTATATTTTGTCATCAACAAAAGGGGGAGATTGTTAATACAAATATCGTCCTAAAAATGTTATTTATATTTTATGATCTTTGCTTTATTTTGTTAATGACAATTATAAGGTTTATCTTTAGCAAAGCATAAATATATGTTAAAGTCTTTTACATTTATAGTAACAAGCTTTTTAAACACATTTACATATCACATGATCACTAGGAATTACATTGCATACATTTACACTTTTACATGTTTATTTTTATTTCTTAAAAATAGAAATATACACATGACATCATGGGATACCTCATTAGAAAATCTTTAGATATCTTGGAAGATTTGAAATATATTTTGGAAAGATCTTGAAGTAAAGGAGTTGACTTTGTGAGATCTTGACAAGACTTGGCAAGATATGGAAAGATATGGTAAGCTCTTAGCTGTCATGTCTCGGCGGAACCAAACAGGTGTATAGGCGGAACCCATAATTTGGGTCCGCCAGATCCGCCGCTTGTCTGCTCAGTTTTGCCTATAAATAGCAAGCTGATCATTCAAGCACACTCATCACTCATATAGCATAAAACATAGTTTACATTCTTGCATATATTACTAACTCATTCATTCATTCATTTCATTCTTAGTGATCTTCCTTTTGTAGCAAAGAGATCAAGCATCAAGGATCAACAAACTGCTGCAATCCTGTTAGTGTAGTTACTGTGTGATTTGTTAGTCGTTCACACTTCATTGTTATACCATTCATTCAGTAGAGTCCGGTTAGTGTTTTAGTCCTCAAAACACATAGAGTGTCGGGAGTGGTTGAACCCTTGTAAAGAACTCGACATCTAGCTTAGTGTCAGAAATTGTATAGGCGACGTCAGGTTGGTTCTACCTTGAACTAGAACCCGGTATTTAGCTTTGTACCGGAAAAAGGTGTAAGCGACGTGTGTAAAGGTTTTCTCCGCCGAGAAGGGAGCTTGTTTCTTAGTGAAGAAAAGCTCTCGAGTTAGAGGCTCGAGGAGTGGAGTAGGGCAAGGAAGAGAGTCCTTGTAGTCGAACCACTATAAATCTCCGTGTTGTGGTTTGATTGTTCTTTTCCTTACTTGCATTACTTATATTGATTGTTTGTGTGCATTAACTTGAAATCACGTTAAGATTCAAAGCGAATAAATTTAAAAAGCGGTAAAAACTATTCAACCCCCTTCTAGTTTTCCACAAAACCGAATCATGTTAAAATAACATGTAACAACTCAACAAACAAAGATGTTATCCAAGAGATCATAAAATGCACCATCTCCACCAAATAACCTCTAAATCTCAAACACGATATTAAAACATTTTGCTTGCCTTTGTTAGAAGTTGTGTAAGACATGTCATCTTCGTAACCGACTTTCAAAATATGGTTAGTTGAGTCATATTAGGCCATGTATTAGTGAAATAAGCTAATATCATCTTTGCTATATTTCGATAGGAAAATATAGGAATTTGAATTATTCTAACATGAGAATGACTACTAGAGAACCTATCACACTAGAAATTCAATTTGACCTAACAGTTGAACTGCTTCCAGGAGAGAAGTTGGGTTCGTGGTATAACCCGTAAAAATGGTCGTGTTTAGCCTGAATTGAGCACCACTAGTGATAGTCTCATACTCATTCTCTAACTTGAAAATTTTTCATTCCTACATTTGACTAAAGATAGTTTACATCGGTGAACTTTATCTCCCGTTAGGATTTCATTTTGAACAAGTAGTAATTAGGATCCTCCTTAGTGAACCTAGATTGCTTGCATCCCACATGTGTTTCAAAATGATAACATGTTCTCGTAAGATATGATTGAATGTCTTCATGATCTTAAATGTTAAATGATTATCATGTTTTGCATGATGTTTGCATTTATTCCTTATGTGCATTTTACATGATTTGCTTGTAAATTTTGCACCCACACTATGTCCTTTTAACACATAATGAATTAGGTATGCCTATCACTATGAACTCTTAGACGTCATATAGTCATACACTAGTGTCAAAACCTATAAGTTAAAGTAGTCGCGAAATTGTCCTAATTCCTTGGTCATCATTTCGCTTTCTTCCAAGTAATACACCCTTTGTCATGGAGAGGTTAGATACAAACCTAGTAGAACTCGGAGTATGTTTGACAACTTAAATATTTCATCCAAAATATACAAGTAAGTTTAACTTGCGATCGCAATTGTTAAATGATTAGTAGTTCCTTTCCGAAACATCATATTCAATCCTCGTGTGAATATACACTTCTTAAGACCAAGTATATTCATTTCCGTTAGTTCCTTTTATCCCTATATGTTTGTCATCATGTTTTGTGTCAAGCTCATCCTCATAGATAATGAGGATCAAACTTATCTATCGATTTTAGGGTAGAAAACAAACGTATCATCCTATTTTGCCAAATCGAGTCTCACCCACACATCTACCACCGTTGTGTCAGTTTAATACTTCATTCCTTTAGATCCCAAACCCTGCTGCGAATCAGCACCATAGGCCTTGCTTTACGCCTTTCAAAACCCCATGAAACACTCGCGTGCGAAGCTCATCGAAATCCATAAATTAGCCAAACCTCTCAAACGCGAACCATTCAACTATCTACGTCTAGGTCTAGGGATGATGGAACACGTTATGTGAATTTCACAATTCCCATGTGTTCAAATACGTGTTACATCCCTCTTATGACTACTTAAATATTTCACTGGAAATATTAAGTCATCCTTCATATCCCCCTCTTATGACTAACTGAATATTTCACTGGAAATATTAAAGTCATTTCCTATGTCTCGTCTTATGACTTTTTAAATATTTCACTAGAAATATTAAGTCATCATTCACATCCCTCTTATGACTACTTGAATATTTCACTCTTATGACTACTTGCATATTTCACTGAAAATATTGAAGTCATTTTCTATGTCTCGTCTCATGAATTTTTAAATATTTCACTGTAAATATTAAGTCATTCTTCACATCCCTCTTATGACTACTTGAATATTTCACTGGAAATATTGAAGTCATCTCTTATGTCTCGACTCATGACTTTTTAAATATTTCACTGGAAATATTGAAGTCATCTCTCATGTCTCATTTCATGACTTTTTAAATATTTCACTGGAAATATTCAGTCATCCTTCACATCGCTCTAATGACTACCTATGTATTTCCTCGGAAATATAAAAGTCATCTCTTCTCGTCTAGTCTCGTTCATCTCGTAAAAAGAATTTATTAGGTATAAATTCTCTCCTCGTGTCAAAAAGTATCACTAAATCAGCGAGATTTATTCGTAAAATCCTCTTAAATTCCAATAGCAACTTAAATATTTCATCCAAAATATTTAAAGTATATTTAATTTGCAAAATACAATTAAATGTCATCTCTCGTTCTCGATCAATGTTCATCAAATCCCGTTGGATTCATTCATAAAAGAATTTATTTGGTATAAATTCCTTTAATCTAAGGTCCAGAAAAATCACAACATAAGTGAAATTTCTTTGTCAAAAAACTAATTATGGGTCAAAACTGACCTCAGCAGGTCACGGTACCCTTAAATAGGGGACGGTACAGCAAAATTTAACGGTACCGTCGGCCCGTTGTCTGCTGAGACAGTTTATTTTGCTTTTAATTCTCACTTTTTCAAAAGCACTATCAAAACCCACTCGCTGTAGTCTTGAACTAGAACCGTCTCCTATCAGAAAAGATTCTGCCTATCTTCTGATTCCTTAGCTTTTTCCCCTTTCACTTCCGCATGGTACTAAACACACCATATGTTTGGTTACTTCCGTATCCATTATCTTCTCAACTCATCTACACTTTTCAACCTTCGTTCTACACTACCAATGCTTCCGCATCCCACTCATCTTCTACACACTTCAAGCGAAGAACCGCTAGGATAAGTTGAGATAACCCTTCTTCATCAACATAGATAACCCTACTAGAACCTTATCACTAACCCCACAACCTTAAAGATTTTATCTTCTTAACCTTTAGTATATTTCCACGTAATCACATGCCTCATCATATGAATGTTCAATGAATATTCACAATGATTAAGAAGAGCTACGTGACTTCAAAGGTGAAGTTTATTGTATGCTATCCACCACTTGTCATGACGTTACTAAGCTCATCGCTTCCGTCAACGTTTGCTTTCCTCTTTATTTTTTTTTTCCAACACGTCTTGTCCGGATGGTCATCGATTAAGGGGGAGCGAAAACACACTCATATAGTCTTTCACCAAACACTCTCAAGAACACACAAATGTGGTTCTTATTCCCTAGAATTCTTTACTAAAACACTCACTGCTTAAGTACCCGCTACTTAGCAAAACCCAGTCACAAAACCACAATTGGTTCTAGCTTCCTAACCTCTACTCTTTGAGATCACTTAGCTATTTTTTCTATACAAGCACCTTCAACCCTCACATCAAACCTTATAACTAAAATTCACTCTTGATAGTGATATTTGGTTTCCGAACCTTCAACTCTTATATCAATCCCACTCAAACCCTTTAGCTACACTTCACTCTTGACAGTGATAGTTAGCTTAAGAACCTTCAACCCATCGATCATTACACTCAAACCTTATCACTATACTTCACTCTTGATAGTGACAGTTAGTTCCATAACCTTCAACCATCACAATCATTATACCCAAAGTGTATAACTACACAATCACACAAAATCTTTCATACACTAAATTATCTCTAACTCACACCTAGGATCGTCCAAAACTAGAATTCTAGAACTTCGTTACCTCAACCATGTTTGAGATATTCGCCCACAACCCTGTTAGGATCACATGCACGTTTTCTTTTTCTCTTTTGAAATATATCATGCATCTCATTGTCAGTGCAAACGATATATTAATCTAAACCGTTCTTTCCCACCTTTCCTCAAATGTCAAATCCAACACTTCCCATCTTATGGAATCATTTCCATTCGCATCTAGGTGCTTACCATTCACATTTTCATTTTTTTTTGGTATAACTTCTATCGAGTCTACTTTATGGCATGACTTGTCATAATAGTAATCATTTAGAGTATGTCTTATCAAGAAACTATCATTAACACCAATCATCTTAGGTAGATGATTATGTTGTTCAAAAGGTTTGTTAGAACTTGCCTTCCCAATGACAACTTGGAATAAGTCATTTTATGTATCAGTCAATGAACGAATCTCGTTCTTGTTAGAGTGATTGGCTAAACAATTACACCTTAGGTTTTCGATCAAGTTATGACTCTCTAGTTTCTTTGAATTGCATTACGCATTCACATTTTTGTGTCGTTCAACTGTTTTGGGCCTTCTTCGTCGTTTTTATCCCTTTGGCACACTTTCATCACGTGTCTAACCTCTAACATACTTTGATATGCTCACATACATCATCAAACTCATTTTTTTATAGCTACACTTTGACATAGTTTAACCTTTACATGTCTTGTTATGAGTATTCTATCCCTATAATGTTGCTCCTATTCTTTTATATATTATGTTGCATGAAGCTAACCCTTGATGTAGGAAAAGCCTTTGTAAGAATTTGATCCATGGATCCGATAGATGCTAATGTAAATAAACAAGGAGATTCAATCACCATAAGGGGGCATTAAGCTAGTGGGAGCTCGGGGATATTTGAATACATAGCATGGAGTCGTCTTCACAAGTGGTGATAGAAGACTTCACTGGGATGATACAAGCTCGTCTTTCTGGGGAGAAAGGAAAGTAGTGCAATAAGGGGGAGTAGGGAGTGAATTCAAGGGAGAGATCGAGGCATTTACCTTTTTACTTCGACAAAAGGGGGAGAAGAGAGTGTAAACAGGTAACTTTTACATTTTACTCTGTGTTACGGTTTACATATTTGTCATCATCAAAAAGGGGGAGATTGTTAGTGCAAATATTATGATATTTAAACTAAACGGTTTCTTCGGTTTTAATAATGACAAACATGTAACTTGTAATGCATAACGTAAAATGCGCAAGTTACTTATAAACACAAATCATCAACGCATACTTACATCAACATCTCTCAACGTATCAAGTATGCCTCAACAGAGTCGTAGATTTTCATCCCAACGTAAATCACTCAAGGTATGAACAAACAAATTTAAACTTGACGGATGATCAAAGAAATAAATTTTTTGTTTTAAACTTCACATTTTTAATGTGACAAAACATTTTTTCAAAAATACATTTTACAAATTATTTTTGAATTAAAAAGAAATGTTTTAATTTGAAAAATAAGTTTAAAATCACCAACAGCTATTTTTCCCCCCAATTCAGCTCCAAACTTCCCCAAATAAACTTTCACCACTAAAAACAAAATTTGGAGCGTCCCTGTCTGGGACGGTACCACGGTACAACTAAATTTAGTGGTACCGTCGGGTATTTAGTGGTACCGTCCGTACGTAACGGCTAGTTTTTTCTTTGCCTATAAATAGTGGACCATTTTACACTTCCAACTTGATTTTTCTAGTTAGTTTTCTCTAGTCTAATCCCTTCTTATTTAGATCACTTTCTTTGATCATTTAGAGAGTCTTAGTTTGTTTAAGAGTGATTCTTTCATTCAACCAAGATATCACCTTCATTCCTCTACTAGTGCAAGAGAAGAACACATAGTATCACAAAGATACAAAGTGTTATAGTGTTAGTCTAGTGCACTCGTAACACTTGTTACGCGCTTGTTGTATCCTAGCATACACCAAGATGATTTTCTTTTAAGTAGTTTGTGAGAGTAGATCATTGTGATCTTGTTGAGATCTTGGAGATCTCTTGTAGCTTGTGGGATTGTGTGTTGATAAAGTGGATCAAGGGTAGATTGGGTAGATCGAGTCAAGTGAGAATAGATCATTGTGATCTTATTGAGATCTTGGAAATCTCTTATAGCTTGTGGGCTTGTGTGTTGATCAAGTGGATCAAGGGTAGATCGAGTCAAGTGTGTTGATCCCAATTGAGCACTTGATTGAATCCCTTAGCTTGTAAAGGTTTATCTATGCTAGATAAATCTAACACAACTAGGTATAGAAATTGCCTTGTAACTTATCAAACACAATGCGGAATCTTGTATTTGATCTTAAGAAGAACTTAATAATGAACAATGAATATCAAACTAAACACTTCAATATTATTAATAATACGAATACTCTCTGAGTATTAGGGTTTACAACCTTGAAATTTTCTATCGCAAAAACTATATTCATCTATGCCCTAGATCCTCCTTTTATAGACTAAGGAGTCCTAGTCGGCTTACAATAACTTTCTACACAAGATAAATCTTTATATAATCTTTTCTATATTTATCTAAACATACTATACATAATAACCGACTCTAATACTCTTGCAACACTAATAACATATTAACATTACTAACTAAATGTTCTAGCAGTATTAATCGTGTAGCAACATTAATCTTCCACAAGCAGCAGCATTAACTTCATAACCAGCAGCATTAATAACTTATTGTATTTCCTTTGTAGTACCTGAGCAGTCTTAACAATGTAAGCAGCAGTAACTTCAAGAAACCTTTAAAACCCAACAAAGTGTGTTGATTGTGTGAAGTAGTAAGGATCATGTGGATCGTGGTAGATTGGTACTAGCTAAGATTAGTACTCGACATTTAGCTTAGTGTCAGAAATAAGGAGAAGTGACGTTATACGGTTTTCTCCGCCTGAAAGGAGCTTGTTGATTAGTGAAGTAACTCTCGAGTTGGGTACTCCGGGAGTAGAGTAGGGTGAAGAGGATCTTCGTGACCGAACCACTATAAATCATCGTGTCCGGTTTGCGCTTCTTACTTATCTCTTTACTTTTATTTTAGTCTTTATCGTTTTATATTTATATTTGCATTGCGTTTATGTTTGTGTGGTTTGTTGCTTATATTATGTTGATTAAGTTTGTGTCATGGTTTGATTGTGTTTGTGTTGTAGTTTACTTTATACCATCTCTAGATGTTGTATGATCATTGTTGACACTTTTCATATTACGTCACACTTGATCGGGTGTTTGATACAAAAAGTTTTTAAGTTTTTAAATGAAAACGTATTCAACCCCCCCCCCCCTCTACGGTTTCCACAAGGATTTGAGCTAAGATTAGTAGCGGGTATTGCTACTGGTGCCTTGACGAAGGTGGTCCTCGGTCCAAGGTTCCAGGACTGGTTAAAGCTGCTGCGTATCGGAGAAGGATAACTACTACCACTAAGGCGGAAATTGTTAGAATATTAGTGTGTAATAGTTATGATATATGTTAAGGGGGCTAGTTGTAGTTTAGCTCAAACTTAAGGAGGTTAGTCATGCATTAGGAAAGTTCCTAACCTCCTCAATTTTAGATTCCTTGTTCACCAAGGATTAGGTTTCTCCCCCCTTATTCTCTATAAATAGGGATAAGGGAGTGAGGTTTTATTTGTACCTTTTTTTCTTTCTCTTGTTTAATAAACGTTTGAGTGTAAATATTTTTTTTATGTGTGTGTTGGTGCCACTCGACAATAAGGGATCATAACCCTTTGTTGAGGTCTTGTTGGAGTAGTTCTTGATTCGTGGTTCCGCTCTAGAAACCAGTTTGTTGGATTTCTTCTAACATTTTCCATATCATGGATCAGGGCGAATTAGGGTTTTTTGTCGGATACTCATTCACGAATCCTCTCAGAACTGTTACTCCGAATGGTACAACATCATATCACCGGTTACAAAAATAAAACAAAAAACGCGAATGTACACACTCCAACACACCCATGGTTTTATCAGATTCCTCGTATAAAAAATATGTATCTTGGAGTTTATTTGTACTACACATAGTTTTACTAAAACAATGACGGAGTCAGGATTTAACATCCGGGTGGGCTATAATTTAAAAAAAAAAATGCTTTAATATTAGATAAGATGTTCAAAACTTAGACTAATTAAAAATATCAAAACTTTAGCTTTTCACAAACATTTTTTCATAATTACATAAAATTATGAGGTACGACACGTTACTGTGTTGAAAATCTATTACTCGGGATGCCAATATATTTTATCTTGCAAGTTGAGTTGTTTTAGTATAAAAAGGTGAAAGGTATAAAGTCGTAAAAAGAGTTTTATAATTTTTCTTTGTAAAGACACTATTTTCTTAAAAACCTTGAGTGAGTCATAAATACTTTGTGGTGGGGACGGACTCGCATGTGAGCCGGGTGTAGCGGGGGCCACGACCCAATTTTAGGTCATGAAATATGATTTTTTTTTTTTAATTAATTTTTTATATATAAAATATGTATTTTCTGGGCATGTGCAACTTCAAATTTTATTTAATAAATTATTTATCAGGAAACTTGAGTACTCATAATCTAAAAAAAAAAAAAAATTGTGCAACACCCCTAAAAAATCATGGGTCTGTTAGTGCTTTGTATACCTATATTATAACGCCCGATGTAAATGGTCTAATAGAAGATAACTTTGGGTTGGCCATAGCACATCCCATGTCTAACGTGGCTCCGTACATGTATTAAAAGATGCTTAAAATATGTTTAGAGAGTTGCAAGTCGACTTAAAGATTAAATTCGATATCACCAAATTTGTCATGGCTATTACTTTCAAAAATGATTGAATGTGAATATGTGATGTTTGAATGTCATTACAATAATTCTTTCAAAATCTTTTCATAGAAATGTTAGAATCATATATTCACATCTTTTTGAGTTTTGGATATGATATTTACATAAAATTCCCAAATGTGAATTATTTAATGCAAATGGTCCCACGCGTTTGCGTCTTGGTCTTTTTTATTATTGGTTTCTCCATCAACTTGTTGTTAAACATTGGTCGGAAGGAATCTACATTGAAAAAACAATGAAACTTCTATATTTTTGACTTGTTCAAGTCAACTTCTTCATATATGTTCACCCCCTTAATCGTCTCCAAACATTAACATCTAAACAAAAAACCAAGAACCAAAAAATAAAAAAATAAAAAAAAAAACATGGCTCAAAGTCATGTTATTACAATCAATGAAGAAGTAGAATTGATGGCCAACCAAATGAAAGAATCACCAAAACTACTACACAAGTTAGCTGGCAAGGATTCTTGTTGCATATTTAGACTCCCACAAAGTATAGTTGAAATCAACAAAGAAGCATATCGACCTCGAATAGTCTCCATTGGTCCATACCATTATGGAAACAAAGATCTTGATATGATCCAAGAACACAAATGGAGGTTTCTTAATGATTTGATCACAAGAAGTGGTAAGTCACTTGATGTTTTTATGAACATGATGGTTTCCATGGAAAGTGAAATTCGAGAAAGTTATTCGGAGTCTATCGACCAGTTTAGTACTAATGAGCTAGCTAAAATGATGGTGCTTGATGGTGTGTTCTTGATTGAGTTGTTTCGAAAAGTTGGTAAGTTGGTTAATACACATCAAGATGATCCTATTTTTAGAATGGTTTGGGTGTCCCCTTTTTTAATGAGAGATTTGTTAAAAATAGAGAACCAGATTCCGTTTTTCGTATTACAAAAGTTGTTCGATGCCTCTAGTACGAATATAGACACACGTACACTTCGGGCGTTAATACTTGAGTTTTTCAATTATTTGGTTGATAGGCAACCAGAAGTTTTAAAAAAGTATGAGAATCGAGAAGGAAAACACTTACTTGATTTTTTCCGAAAGAGTTTCATAAAAACTAATGAAAACAATGTCGCCTCTAGAGCAATTGTTGAGAAGCCGAATCACCCTGCTTCTCTTAAACTCATCCTACCCGCGACCAAGCTTGTTATCGCTGGTGTTAAGTTTAAGGCTAATAAACAAGCCGAAAGTTTCTTAGATATTGAATTTCAAAAAGGGCTACTTTTGATTCCTCAAATTAACATGGATGATTTTCATAGTTCCTTCTTTTTGAATTGTGTGGCTTTTGAGCAATGTTATTCTCATTGCTCAAAAGACATCACGACCTACGTTGTGTTCATGGGATGTTTAATGAACACATCCACTGACGTGGGTTTACTTTCGGAAAAGAAAATTATCGAGAATTATTTTGGAACTGATAAAGAGATTGCAAAGTTCTTCAAAAATGTTGGAAAAGATGTGGCATTTGATATAAGAAACAATTACTTAATAGGCTTGTTTAGAGACTTAAACAGTTATTGTAAAAATGGATGGCATGTGGGCTTCGCAGGGTTTAAGCATACTTATTTCTCGAGTCCATGGGCTGCGATTTCAGCCCTTGCGGCTTTTATGTTGCTCTCTCTCGCGGCTCTCCAAACCTTCTTCACCGTTTTTCCGACCCATAAGTGAGATAAGTGGTTACGGGTCGTAGCTTGTTGTGGTGACTGCTATGGAGTTTTAGTTTTGATGTTTATCATGTTTAAGTTGAATTCTTCATAATTAATTCATCTTGTATGTATATTGTTTTATTTCAAGAATATTTGTTTCGTTGTATGCAGCCGATTACAAGCTTGTAAATATTTGTTGATGCTGCATTAGAAATGGTTCACACTCTTTTTTTATATGGTAGTTCAAGCCATGCTATTCGTTTTAATCTGTGTTTATAAGTTTGATGTATGTGACTGGTTTTATGGGACATGGGATTCTATTATTGCTCAACCGTTAGTTCTTTTCTGCAGCATATGTACATAAATAATATTTATCAGAAGATCGCACTTTTTTGTTCTCCTTAAGCTAATCAGTGCATAGAAACATGTGTTGGGACTTGAACATATCATACCATAGGATACCGCCCATTGGTGATTTTGAAGT
>CP139506.1:369114340-369149340 GCA_021014915.2 Artemisia tridentata subsp. tridentata | reverse complement strand
AAGCATGTATCGACTCGTACCCTAACTCGATCTTTTTAAATGTCTTCTTTATAGCATAGTATGACGGTGGGAGATTGTAACCTAACCTGGGCGGAAATACCTCCTGGAGAAATTTTAGCGTTTTGTTAAATGAATTTATCACTCCATTTACCGCTGACCTTGAGATGCGTAAACTTTACCATAAAATCCAATGTTGTCATAAAGTCATAAACCGGGTACAGAGCCTGGTTAGAACTTGCAAGTAACTCTTCAAACTCGTTAAGCAGAGGAGGTGTTGTTGCTTGAGTCGGCTCGTTACTTGTCTCGCCAATATTTCCATGAGTCGGCTCATTATTCGGAGGAATATCAAGAATATCATTTTGATCATTATTCGGAGGAATATCATTAAGGCACGCACCCATGTCACTCATCTCACGTTGTGTTATGTTATGTACTAACGGCTCAGGATCCGGTTCACCGTGATCGCGCCATTGTGTATAAGCTGGGTCCCACCCATTTTGGCCTATGTGGTTTTTAAGACCTTCGAGAGATACCCATGGAACATTACAACAACGAAGACATGGACATTTTATGTTTCCGTAACTATTCAATAACGGCTTGCAATGATTGAGGAATGCGGCAAGACCATCAAGAAATTCTTTTGAAAAACGATTCTCTAAACGGGTCCAACTCTAATCAAGTATCATAACTGCATTTTTATGATGCAATCAGTTATTATATGCACTTAATTAATGATTACGAGTTATTTTGTTCACCTAGTGCAACTATGGAAGGCAATCCTAACCCACTCTTTGAATGATTCATCTCATATATGAATGCGTATAACTGATTTACTATTTGATAAAATTTAGGCAGCATTTCCCCTCAACTCCCCAAATATGTGCATTAAAGACATATTCGTAGGAGTAAAGGAGAAACACTGTCAAAATCATCTCAAATAGTAAATCAGATATACGCATCCATATCCTAAATGAGACAAAACATTCAAAAAGCAGTCCCAAACAGGGGACTTTCCAAAATTAATTTCTAATAAATTAATTCCAGATGGGTTTTCTATAGGATGATTAACTTCGGACGGGGACTTTCCGAAATTAATCACTAAAATCCTAAAACACTCACAAAAGTCTAACAATAATACACAAATTGACTAACATTCTAAAATCACATTCACAAATCGACTAACAATCACATATACAATTAATATAATATAATCACAAACTTAACATGTAATAGATTTTCGATGCTTGATATATACTTAACAAGCCATAACCACTGGCTGTTCTATGATGATCTAAACGATTATTATGTCATCAGATTGTCCATATTCGATTATAAACAGGTGCTAAATCATTTGGGGCCTTTATTCATAGTTAACACTACTCGTACAGGTAACTTCATTATTCAAATATAATTCAATCCTCAAAAAAAAAAAAAACAAAAACAAAAACAAAAACAGAAAACCTGATATGACGACACCTTTCTAAGCCAACTTACAGAACGTCTAACCCATATGACAACACCTTTCTAAACCACTTATAAACATCCGGATTATCAGCTCAACTTGTGAGTATCAATGCTCTCATAAAACAGCATATACCTCAACTATTAAAAACCCAACTACTAGTGAACATAAAGTAATTAACATAGCAAACAACTGATTTCACATGTTCGATAAACATTTAACAAACTCATACACATTCAGAATTTTCGATACTCGTGTATTAAAACAAGTAATTAACATACTGTCTCGGCTGTGGTCTCTCGGGCTGCGGTCTCGGGCTGCTGTCACGGGTTGCTGTCACGGGCTGTAGTCTCGGGCTTGGGCTATATAAAAAGATAGTTAAAATTATACCAGTTGCTTAATACATGAGCAAAAACTATTAACGGTGACATGTCGTCAGGATACCAAAAGTTTTTTTTTTTTTTTTTTTTTTTTTTTTTTTTTTTTTAAGGACCACATTACCTATGTCTCGGCTGTCTCAGCTCTCGACTCTCGCTCTCGGCTCACTCTAGTTCTTGGCTGTTAAAAAAAACAGACATAAAACAAAAACAGCAAAATTAATTAACACTTAAATTACTACATTAATTAACACTTAAATTACATAAATTAAAAAAAATTAAAACAAAAACAATAAAATTAAAAATACCGCTGTGTGGGGAAGTAGAAGAAGTGGGGAAGAAGAAGAGGAGATGCTAGTGGTGGTGGTGTGTAGAGGAGATGCTGTGGTTTGCTGTGGTGGTGGTTTGCTGTGGTGTGGGGAAGAAGAAGTGGGGAAGAAGTAGTGGTGGTTTGCTGTGGTGTGGAGATGCTAGTGGTGGGAGATGCTAGTGGTGGTGGTGTTTGCTGTGGTTTTCGCCGGCGAGAGAGAGGGAAGCAATAATTGAGAGGGATGTCGTCGGGACTAATAACGTAACTTTGTCGTTTTGTGAATTGGCGGGATAAATGAAAATTTTGGGGGGTTTTTTGGTACATAAATGCCGACGACATCTGGACGGTATAAATTACATATATTAAAAAAATTATTTTTTATAAATACTTTTATTTAATATATAATTAAAATTAAATACTTTAATTTAAAATTAAATACTTTTATAAAATTAAATACTTTTATAAGAAGTTTATAAGAGTTGTTTAACAAATGAATTGCGAATGACTATAGAGCTCTATACAATGCAAGTATTTATAGGAAAAAAATGAATTTCTACACGAGATGTTAAACGAATGATCCGAGATGATATGGTTCTACACGAGATATTAAACGAATGATCCGAGATGATATGGTTGTACACGAGATGTTAAACGAATGAGCCGAGATGATATGGTTGTACACGAGATGTTAAACGAATGATCCGAGATGATATGGTTGTACACGAGATGTTAAATGAATGATCCGAGATGATATGGTTCTACACGAGATGTTAAACGAATGATCCAAGATGATATGGTTCTACAAGAGATGTTAAACGAATGATCCAGCTTATCTTGTTCTAGTTTAAAAGATGCAATTCCTAACTATGTGCCAAGTGTTAACCACAATGTCTCACCAGGCGTAAAGCAGTTTATTAACTCACCTGTGTCGTTTAACGAATGAGCCGCGTTGTTTCGTTTGCTTGTCGAGTTGTTTCGTTTGATCTGTTTTGTTTGCTTGTCAAGTTGTTTCGTTTGAGTCTGTATGAAATGAGTAGAGATGTTTAACGAATGAGCCGAGATGATATGGTTCTACACGAGATGTTAAACGAATGAGCCGAGCAATTATGGAAATCGTGCTCAACAACAAATTTCCAGCTTATCTTGTTCTAGTTTGAAAGATGCAATTCATAACTATGGGCCAAGTGTTAACCACAATGTCTCACCAGGCGTAAAGTAGTTTATTAACTCACCTGTTTCGTTTAACGAATGAGCCGAGTTGTTTCGTTTACTTGTCGAGTTGTTTCGTTTGATCTGTTTCTATTGCTTTTCAAGTTGTTTCGTTTGAGTCTGTATGAAATGAGCCGAGATGATATGGTTATACATGAGATGTTAAACGAATGATCCGAGATGATATGGTTCTACACGAGATGTTTAACGAATGAGCCGAGATGATATGGTTGTACACGAGATGTTAAACGAATGATCCGAGATGATATGGTTGTACACGAGATGTTAAACGAATGATCCGAGATGATATGGTTCTACACGATCGAGATGTTTAACGAATGAGCCGAGCTGATATGGTTGTACACGAGATGTTAAATGAATGATCCGAGATGATATGGTTGTACACGATATGTTAAAAGAATGATCCGAGATGATATGGTTCTACACGAGATGTTAAACGAATGATCCGAGATGATATGGTTTTACACGAGATGCTTAACGAATGAGCCGAGATGATATGGTTGTACACGAGATGTTTAACGAATGAGCCGAGATGATATGGTTGTACACGAGATGTTAAAAAAATGAGCCGAGATGATATGGTTCTACACGGGATGTTTAACGAATGAGCCGAGATGATATGGTTGTACACGAGATGTTTAACGAATGCGCCGAGATGATATGGTTGTATACAAGATGTTAAACGAATGATACGAGATGATATGGTTCTACACGAGATGTTTAACGAACGGGACACGAGGTATACGCAATACACTAAAGGATAATAAAACTTATCCTTTCATATATATTCTCTTACAAAGAAATCTCATCCGGTCTCCTTATCTTATCTTATCACTCAATAACATCTGTATATGTATCACTCATCCCTCCATCCCCATCAGCACCAACTCATTAATTCCCACAAATAACCGAACATCCTCAAATCGGCAAAACAAAATAACCAAATCACTAATTCCCACAAAACATACATAACAATGGATGGTTACACGCCGGAAGAGGAGTGGTCAAAGGTTTTATCGTCGATGCTCCTCTTTAATGAAGTTCTTAATGAATATGGCTACAAAATTTATGATGAATATGGTTCTTATAAGAACTGTGCACCGTGGATGAGAGACCGGATTCTGGAATGGCTGAGGAAAAAGCTGTACTATAGAGAGTATTTGGAGGCTGTTGCTGATGATGAAGCTGAAAGCATGTTGGACACCAAACTTAATGATCTGGGAAATAGGGTAACAAATCTCGAAGACACGTTTGAAAATATCAAGCAAAGGAAAGCAAGGAAGGGAAAAGATGGTGCAAGTTCTAGCAAAGCGGGAAGTTGCAGCAAAAAAAATGAATGGGTGATGTTTGTTAATACTTTCGTGCAAGTTCTAGCAAAGTGGGAAGTAGCAGCAAAGCGGTATATGTCGTGTGTTGTTTAGTTTGAGTTGTTTCGTTTGCTTGTCGAGTTATTTTGTTTGATCTGTTTCGTTTGCTTGTCAAGTTGTTTCGTTTGAGTCTGTATGAAATATATGTGGTAGAGAACTCTTACGTGTTTTAAATAAAATGTTTTCCTTCGTGTTTGTTAATTGTGATATTGTTCCTTCAAGTAAGCTCATGTGGAAAACTAGAAGGGGGGGGGGGGGTTGAATAGTTTTACCGTTTAAATTAATTCGCTTTGTGACTTAACGTGATTTCTAAGTAACTAAGCACAAACAAATAATCAAGCAATATAAAGTAAAGAGAGGAATGATCAAACCACACAACACGGATGTTTATAGTGGTTCAGCTACAAGGACTCTCTTCCTTGCCCTACTCCACTCCTCGAGCCTCTAACTCAAGAGTTGTTCTTCACTATGAAACAAGCTCCCTTACTTAGGCGGAGAAAACCTTTACACGTCGCTTACTTCCTTTTCCGGTACTAAGCTAAACACCGGGTTCTACTTCAAGGGAGAACCTTCCTAACGTCGCCTATACAATTACCGACACTAAGCTAGATGTCGAGTTCTTTACTAGGGTACAACCACTCCCTACACTCTTTGTATTGTAAGGAATAAAATACTAACCACACTCACTGAGATAAATGATACAAATAATGATGTGTGAATTTACAAATATATCACACAGTGACTATGCTAAAGGTTTTACACGTCTGTGTTGAACCTTGATGCTTGATCTCTTTTGCTACAAAAAGAAAGATCAAATGAATGAATTATGAGGGTGATACGTGCGATGTGTCGTTGCGGTTTAGCAGTATTAATGCCTACTCAAGTTTTAAATTTATATTTAGCCGACTTATCAATAACACACACACTTAACGAGCAGTGTACCCGGTCAGTATGAATATAATGGTAAGTAGAGTGTCGATCACTAAGAGTGGAACGTATTATCTTTTTATTCTAATCAGTATTTTAATATTCTAAATTAGCTATACAACCTAATCTAACGCAAGGGGGTTCAGCCTGAGAGACTGGAACGTTTAGGTTGCAATTAAATAATAAACTAAACTAATGAGCACGAATCAGCGATAGGCATGCATGTACACAGATAAATACTCGAGACAATAAGAAGACCTGTCCTGATGATTAAGTAGATTGTCACTTGTTTTATTGATAGTTTTATATGAAGTGTATGTAGTTAACCCTTTCTCGTTGGTCCTAATCTTATCGGCGAGAAATCCCTTAATGATTACTTATGTCTAAAAGTCATTCCTAAGTGATCAATTTAGTAACAACCGTGGGAGCCACATTCTCTTCCGTAGTCAAATGCGTAGGCTACTAATAAACACAGAGGTTATCAATGCACTAATAAGTAGTAACCAAAGACATCAACATATAAACTTTAATTGATGGGAAAGCAGTTTTAAGGGAGTGCAATCTTTCTCCTCACATTACACAAGCCACCAATCCTGATGAATTAAAGTTTACTAACACAATAAAACAAAACTACTTAATGAATTAAATACATGCAGGACCTTCTTACAGCTCTTGTATCTTCGTTCGGGTGTGTCTTGTGCTGCCTAATCGTCTGAGTTCGGCCTTAGGGTTTCTGTACTTCGGTCTTGTAAAAACTGTCGAACTCCTTTCTTCGTCTGACTGTGGGGTATTTATAGTTTCTGTCTGAGGGTAAGATGCGGCGCATCTAATAAATAGATGCGGCGCATTGACTTAACTTCGCGTGGGGTCCAAGATTAATATATTCAGGAATATTCGTACACCGCCAGAAGATGCGGCGCATCTTCATTCTTGGATGCGGCGCATGTCCTCTTGTATCTTGGATCGTATCTTGTGAAATCTTGATAGTGATGCGCCGTATGTAATAAGAGAGATGCGGCGCATCTGGAGCAGAATGTCTTGATCTTGTACATTTCAGTAGACTCTTAACTTCTTGCTTGTTTTGCTCCATAATTAGTCCAAAATCGCCAAGTTTCACCAAATGCTTGTTTTTACCTGAGAATTACAAAAGTAAACGATTAAGTATCAATTCTCATACATAATATAATAAAACAAGTCAAATTAATAAGATAAATGATAGTAATAAAATGTACTTATTTAAGTTCATCAAATATCCCCCCACTTGAACTTTACTTGTCCCCAAGTAAACCTTAGAATTAATCTTATGAAAATGTATCCTAAAAGATATTAGGATTTATTTTTATAGTTAAGCATGTATTCATTTTTGTCATAATCACACAACCAAACACTTAACGAGTTAGAAGTAAAATAAAATAATTCGATAAAAGCAAATCTAATCGTTTAACTGTCCAGTCGTGACGAATATTCTATCATAAGCTTGGAAAGTATACACATCTCCCCCACTAAAGCCAAGGAATAACAAGTCTAAAGCGGTAAAAAGGGTTTTGAGGTTTAAGGGTTAATCATTCTCCTTAATCTCTATCGATCTCAAATTCCAGAAAAGGCGACAAAATCACAAATACATGATTGAATCCACGAACACGATACTTGAAATTGCTCAAATCCTTAACTCGAATAGGCTAAAGATAGGACTAAGTACTCTTCACCAATAATATTATATCAAAAAGGGCGACAAAATCATAAATACATAGCCGAATCCACGACTACGATACTTAAGATTGCTCAAATCCCTAATCTCAATAAATCAAAGGCTTGGATCAAGAATAATATAGGGTATGGATAATATTTGGGATATAAATTGGTGTAAAATGAAAAATAAACAAAACAAATAAATTAAAATCCTAAGTGTGGTTAATCACTATCCCAACCATCCCATGAATAAGACTCATATCATAGAATAACTCACGCTTTAACACTTGAAAAACACGCTTTAGGTAGTCACGAATTATACTCAACAAGATCTTAATCAAAGAATAACCTTTAGTTAGCGTTCCCATAACTGCCAACTCCCATTCAATCCATAGATATAATATACAACAAATAGTGGTGATATCGACCACTTAATACAAAACTTTACATAAGTTGGTTAAAACAAACATCCAACTTTTCTTTTTTTCTTTTTCTTTTCTTTTTTTTTTTCGATTTTTTTTTTTTTTTTTTTTTTTTTTTTTTTTTTTTTTATATATAAAACATAAACATAGATGTGTAAAATTTCACCACATCACTATAATGATAATTCTGGATAATTTTTCCATACTTTTCATGACTTCAGAAATAACGGTAATAGTGAAAGTAGTAAACACACGAAAAATAAACTCAAAGATATACAATATTTACTTTCACTCCAATTGCATTGTGCAATTTATCGACCTAACCATAGATAATGAATTACGCACGCGAACACAGGTAATGTAAGGAAACACACTTTGCCTAAAGCAATTAACCAACCACGGATTTTAATCTACAGGGTAGGCTAAGGTGTAAGGGTGTAACGAAACATTTTAACAAAGGTGTAAGAAACGAAAGGAATGGCTCTAAGTGTTTTTCTAGGGGTATCTTACTCTAAAAGTGAGAGTAACAAAGGGTTTTTACGGGGGTTAACTAACCAGTGTAGTTTGCTAATAACACATAACATATAAAGGCTATTTGGGTGTAATCCTAGAAATTTACCAATTTAGACAAGTCATTCCAATTATAAAAATAATACTTATTATGGTGGTCTCGAATAGTATACAAGCCAAGTTCTAAAGTTTACAAGTCACCGGCACACTCATAGATTTGTGAATTTTCAAAAATCACAATTTTTGAAAATAACGTAATGTGTGCAGCTATGCAACTTAGATCTTAAACAAAAACATGCTAAAATTTTTTAAATTTTGATATATTAAGCACATTTTAAGCATATTTTGAAAAAGTTTAGGACAAGTAAGTGTTAAGTGTTCTAATTCTCCAATCCCCCCACTTAAGTTAAACAACGTCCTCGTTGTTTGTATAAAAGGTTAAAAACTGGAAAATAAAAGAATTAGAACAGAAAAACTCCCCTGAGATTTGCTCGGTATGATCCTCCATTTGTATAAGAGCAAAAGTCATCTTTCTTGTGGATTAGAACGTTTAAGCTTCATATTTGATGTATCCACAGGAAATGCAGGAATCTATAATACCACCAAGGCTTTAAACACACCTAAGTTAAGAAAGGTTCAAACTTGCATAATACATTAGTAGTTAGAAAAAAATAAAACATAAAAATAAAAATGAAAATTCATCAGGTCAGTCGATGCGCCGTATCTTATGGAAGAAGATACGCCGTATCGAGCCTGGAATAATTACCGATCAGAATAGAAGATGCGCCGCATCCTTAACCAGGGATGCGCCGCATTAAAATAAACTGATAAAAAGTTTTAAAGTCGTAAATATAAAAATGCAGAAGAATAAAGTAAGATATGACCAGTGCAGGAGATGCGTCGCATCTCAGGATTGAGATGCGCCGTATCTGCTGCGGCCTGACTGACTCGACACAGAACAGAATAATAAAAATTTTCCTGGTTGTCTCCCGGTCAGCACTTGTCTTTATTCCAGAGTCTTCAAGTTAGACTCACGTTCAGCTCTTTATTTAGTTCTTGTCACGGTCCATCCTTCTTCCTTCATCCGAAAGATGTTCCCGTATAGCTTTGCGACGTTTTCTTCCGTTCGACTTAATCTAGTATAACTCTTGGTCTTCGTCGCAACATATTCCTCATCTGGTCCCAAAGAGTATTTGATGATTTTAAATTTTTCAGAAATAATCATGGGTGGCTCATTATAAGGGATCCCAAGTAGTTGACACTTTCTTTTGGTGAATTCTTCCTCGTCTTCATCAACAAACTTAAAATAAGGATCCTTAATCAAATAGTCATCAAGTTCATCAATTAATGACTTATTGTTATCATCATCTTGAATTGCCTCCCACTCTCTTTCCAATTCCCATTGTAACCGTCGACTAAGCTTCGTGTAATCATCAAATTGTTCATGCACCCATTCCCAGAAAGTAGTATTCGATGTTCCCTTTAGCTCTTTCAAGTATTCGATTCTACCCTTTTCTTGCAAAGCCTCCGCTTTTTGTGGGCAGTCTTCAACATTATCATACCACTCATAGTCTTCAAAGGTTACATCGTTTCCAACCCGTTTCATTCCAATTATACTTCCCCCATTACAGGTTCCGTCACTCTTATAATCACAGGTCGGCCAAACACTACTCCCATCCTTGAAAACGAAAGGTGTACAGGTGTGATTAATGTGCTCAAATTCCCATGGTTTATCCCAAACCCATGGTATTTGGTCATTCCATTCGTAGTACCAGGTGTTTTTGAAATCATCATAAGTCTTGAATTCTGGTAGATCTCCAGTTAGCACATCATCGTCGACTTGAAGAAGGTAATTAAATTCTTTGAATTGTTTGCACAAGGGTGTCTCAATAATCAAACACGTCAATGTCTATTCTGAATAATTCTTCAATGCCCTCATTGATTGTTGAATCATGAAGTGACGACCCGTAGTCGCTCTCTACTTCTTCGTCTTCACCTCTCATCCAATATACCCATAACGCATCTTTAGTAGCTCGATCCATGCTTTTATGGTTATTGAACTTACTAGCCAACCAATCTGAAAAATCAACATTGTTAGGATCGTGGTCAACGTCAAAGCAAGCTTTTCCAATCATTTTCCTCCTTATCTCCATGAACTCATTAAATTGCTCCCTAAAACTCCGTGTCAACCATGAAGTCATAATCCGCTTAACTTCATTTGCAGGGGCAAATTTCGGACGACCATATTTAAGTTCAAGCCATTCTTCGAGGGAGATGTCCATCAACCTTACCAACCTACCATGAAATAGTAACTCCGCCACAGCATAAATTCTTTCATCGTCCAGATAGTTCTCATTTAATCCCCAGTACTGTTCGGAATAAGGCATGTAAGAAATTTGCATAGGTTGGGTATTGCCTCTACCACAGCTTTTATTGCTTGAGTTCATGAATTCAATTTTGAATTTCCCATCATTCTCTTTGATAGTAGTCCAAGTCAATCCTTTAGATTCAATGATGGGCCATAAGAGTACCAATTCATCTTCAGTGTAGCTCATTAGTAAATCATACGAGAATATCCCATCTTCAATGTTGCATAAGCGCTTGAATTCCTTATAAGTAGCTTCAAGAGGGGTTTCCCAAGAAAATAAATCTGCATCAATCATGAGCACATTGAAGTTGACATCATCAAAAACTTTCACTTCGAAGGAATCCGAAAGCAAGAGTTCCTTAGCAAGATATCCGTTCACTGACATGTCTTCCATAGCAGAACCTGTCATCATAGGTAAAATCATCAGTAGGATTTGTTCGCTAGAAGAGAAATTAATGAATTTAGAAACGGATATAAGAATAAAAATAGCTGATATCTGCAGACGATGCGCCGTATCCAAAAAATTGGATACGCCGTATCTTATAATCGTTAAAATTAAATCAGACTTTTATTCAGAAAATAGATACGCCACTTAGAAATTAGAATGCGCCGTATCAATTTTAATTATCAAAAATCGATATTTATTTAAAATTAAATGCGTCGTATTAACAAAAGTTAATGCGCCGTATTTTCGTTACGTTTCAAAAATATAAGATTTTTGATTCAGAAGATACGCCATATCGACAGAGATCGATGCGTCGTATCTGTTTAATAATTCGAAAACTGTTTTTAATTAAAATAATAGATACGCCGTATCTGCTAAAGCAGATGCGTCGTATAGCGTTAACGTTTAGAAATTTTTTTTTTATCAAAAACAGATACGCCGTATCTTGGGGAAAAGATGCATCGTATCGAATTAATTAAACGCGTTGTATTTTATAAAAATTAAACTCAATACGCCGTATCTGAGAAATCAGATGCGCCGTATCGTTTGAATAAGCTCAGTACAACGATAGCAGAACACATAAAATACGAAAAATAAAAACAAATAAAAACAAACCAAAATAAACACAAATAAAAGCAAACAAATAACTCACAAAACAGAAAATATGCAAATAATACAATGAATGCAATTTAACCTAATATACAACACAGTTAGCGGTTAGATTAAAAATTAAAAAGAGAAATCTAATTAAAATACTAATCAAATTAACAGATAATAACAATTCACTCCCCGGCAACGGCGCCAAAAACTTGATGGGTGCGATGTGTCATTGCAGTTTAGCAGTATTAATGCCTACTCAAGTTTTAAATTTATATTTAGCCGACTTATCAATAACACACACACTTAACGAGCAGTGTACCCGGTCAGTATGAATATAATGGTAAGTAGAGTGTCGATCACTAAGAGTGGAACGTATTATCTAGTTATTCTAATCAGTATTTTAATATTCTAAATTAGCTATACAACCTAATCTAACGCAAGGGGGTTCAGCCTGAGAGACTGGCACGTTTAGGTTGCAATTAAATAATAAACTAAACTAATGAGCACGAATCAGCGATAGGCATGCACGTACACAGATAAATACTCGAGACAATAAGAAGACCTATCCTGATGATTAAGTAGATTGTCACTTGTTTTATTGATAGTTTTATATGAAGTGTATGTAGTTAACCCTTTCTCGTTGGTCCTAATCTTATCGGCGAGAAATCCCTTAATGATTACTTATGTCTAAAAGTCATTCCTAAGTGATCAATTTAGTAACAACCGTGGGAGCCACATTCTCTTTCGTAGTCAAATGCGCAGGCCACTAATAAACATAGAGGTTATCAATGCACTAATAAGTAGTAACCAAAGACATCAACATATAAACTTTAATTGATGGGAAAGCAGTTTTAAGGGAGTGCAATCTTTCTCCTCACATTACACAAGCTACCAATCCTGATGAATTAAAGTTTACTAACACAATAAAACAAAACTACTTAATGAATTAAATACATGCAGGACCTTCTTACAGCTCTTGTATCTTCGTTCGGGTGTGTCTTGTGCTGCCTAATCGTCTGAGTTCGGCCTTAGGGTTTCTGTACTTCGGTCTTGTAAAACTGTCGAACTCTTTTCTTCGTCTGACTGTGGGGTATTTATAGTTTCTGTCTGAGGGTAAGATGCGGCGCATCTAATAAATAGATGCGGCGCATTGACTTAACTTCGCGTGGGGTCCAAGATTAATATATTCAGGAATATTCGTACACCGCCAGAAGATGCGGCGCATCTTCATTCTTGGATGCGGCGCATGTCCTCTTGTATCTTGGATCGTATCTTGTGAAATCTTGATAGTGATGCGCCGTATGTAATAAGAGAGATGCGGCGCATCTGGAGCAGAATGTCTTGATCTTGTACATTTCAGTAGACTCTTAACTTCTTGCTTGTTTTGCTCCATAATTAGTCCAAAATCGCCAAGTTTCACCAAATGCTTGTTTTTACCTGAGAATTACAAAAGTAAACGATTAAGTATCAATTCTCATACATAATATAATAAAACATGTCAAATTAATAGGATAAATGATAGTAATAAAATGTACTTATTTGAGTTCATCAGAGGGTTAGTGATATGTAAATGAATGAATATGTATTTAAGCTATATGAGTGATGAAATGGCCAAATGATCAGCTTGCTATTTATAGGCAAGCTGATGAACAAGCCACGGATCCGGCGGATCCCAAAAAAGGGATCCGTGCCTTATGTCATTTGGATCTGCCAAAATGACAGCTAAGAGATTTTTCAAATCTCTCCAAATCTTCTACTATCTTTCCATATCTTTGTGTTGTCATATCAAGATCTTCCAATGTCAACTATCTTGCTTGAGGATCTAACCAAGATATCACATAATCTTACCAAGATTTCATTTGTGATGCATGCCATGATGTCATGGTATTATTTTAAAAATAAAGTTTCCTTTTAAGGAAATAAACTAGTAAATGTGTGAAATATAATTCTAAGTAAACTTGTGAAATGTAAAATGTGTTTTAAAGAGACTTTAGCTAGTATTTATAATTTACTAAAAGATATACTTTGTAATTGTCATTAACAAAACTAAGTAAAGATCGTAAATAACGTTTTTAGGACGATATTTGTATTAACAATCTCCCCCTTTTTGTTGATGACAAAACATAAAGTATATTTTTGAACAAAAGAATAAGTATAGCATGAGTTCTTTAAAATATACATTAAGTTTGTTTTATTTGAGTTTAAAAACTATTTTTATGCAAAATTGTATGTACTGTGATGATTCACAATTATGAAAACTTAATCCTTTCTCCCCCTTTTTGTCGAAACAAAAAGAAGAGTTGCGTAGCGGAATGCGATTTTGAGAACTTTAAGAGCTCCCCCTTGTTTGATACTCCCCCTAAATGGAGTAACAAGGTAATGATGCATGATCCTACAAAACAAATGGTTAGAATATGATATGCTCCCCCTTGATGTGTACTCCCCATTGCAAGAGTACCAACGTATACATTTGAAAGGTATGAGATGCTACAAAAGAAATGTTAGTGATAAATGGCTTCAATGGAGAAGTATAATGCATATGAAATGGTCATCCAAAGAGGACTTTCAAACTAGTTGACTTTTAAAAGTCAAAATGAAGTGTCTGATCAATATTTTGTACCTAAAGTACCAATGATGAATGTATAATGTAGATTCCAAATAACTGTATAATGATGTTAGTTACCTAAATAATGATAATATGCTTAATGTTGATCACTCACAAGCATAAAAACATCACATTCATATATGGAAAATTATGTGACAAAAATCACAAACATATGATGTTACAAGAAAAAGAAAAATACATCCTAAGAAACAATAAAAGTCCTAAGACAACATCCTTAAAGGTCCTATATAAGGAGACTTGAACACTCCTATTGAGGAGGATGAGAGATGGCGTTTAGACGCTCAAGAATGTGGTTCAATATGAACCTCATTTCATTTTGGAGCTCATGCACCAAAATGTTGGATCTCTCGGCTAAGTGGGTGGTTCTTTCACACATGGAACAACCATGTCGTGGAAAACCGGGCGGAAGAGTAGGCTCATTTCTTTGTGGCGGTGGTGGTGGTGATTGGTTATTTGGTGGTGGTGGTGGTTGTTCTTGCTCATTGGATGGTGGTGGTGTTTGGATGGAGTTCATTGGGATGTTTTGGAGGTCCATGGCTTCATTGAGGCGGTGATCTACCATACCCGAGAGAGAGTAGAGACGGGTAAGTTCTTCACTAATTTCCTCTTGGGTTTGTGGCAAATTGATCCATATTGCCTCATCGATGGCAATGAGTGTGGATGTGGGTGAGTGAGGTGGTATTTGAGGTGGAGGAGGTGGTGAATCATGGTACAAAGGACCATGGATCTCTGGATAAAAAGGATGGAATAACGTGGGTTGTTGACCCTCAAAGTCCATGGGTGGAGGATTGGATGTTCTTGGAGAAAGATCTTCCAAGTCATCAAGGTATGGGTGTGGTGATGAAGGTGGAGTCCTAAATAGCTCCATGGGTTGCAATTTGAGTGAGTTTGGTGGTGATTGAGACTTCACAGATTGTGATGGAGCGGGTGGTGGTGTGGTTGCTATTGGAGTTATGGTTGGAGGTGGAGTTTGTATGACAACATGTGATGGTGTAGGTGTGGAGAGTGTTAGAAAGTTTTCATCTGCTATGGGAGATGAGATATTAAGAGGAGATGATTCCTCTGATGAGTTAGCTAAGTTTATGAAGCAACAAGGCTTAACACTAATGCGGGCAGTGCGTTTTGGAGGTCTTGAGGTGGAAGAGTTGTTTGATTTGGTCATTGTGAACTAAGTTAGCTAAGAAGTACAGGTTATATGTGGAGAAGAAGGTGAATGAGTGAGTTTTGCTCAATGTTGAGATCTCAATTTATAGACAGATGGTTTATAGAAACTAGTGTTTGGATTTGATGTAAATCCAATAGAGAATGTTGGTTCCTAATGATTTGGAACAAGAAATTGTGCAAGTTACATCACATAAGTCAATCCATAGAACTTATGTTGAGTAATATGATGAAGATATGCAGTAAATGCAATGAGATAGTGGAAAATCCGGTGATGTGATGTTCCCACGGATTTGAAGGATCCCTAAAAATGGTTCCTTGCTTGTATCAGAAAGGTAACTCACTCTAAAATTTTGAAATTTCAAATTTTGGTGGGAAATTTTTGTTCTTAAGTTTCTAAGAGTTCCTAAATCAATCTAAGATGTTTAAGCATTAGTGAACATACTCTATAGAAGAATAGAAACTAAATTCTATGAATCGGAATGAGTCAGAAATTTTTGAAAATGTTACTGTTATACCTGCGGATCCAATCGATAACACATGTGGATCCAAATTATGGGATCCGCAAAATCCGCAGGTGAAAGGTTGGCAGAACCAACGATAACACATGGCGGATCCAAATTGAGGGATCCGCCAGATCCGTGGACCAAAAGTACTAAAACTAAACAGAGAGATATGCATATTTTTCGTTCTTTGACGAAAACCCAAAAATTCTCCTGGAACATATCTATCATCTAATATGTAATGCAAAACAGCTAAATATGATGATTCTTACACACTTATACACATAGATTAATTTGTTCATAATAACTTACCTTAAGTGAAGTTAAGCCAAACAGGGGCTTAAACTTGGAAAATTGATAACACTAAGTGTTATCGACCTGCAAATCTTAGTTAGTTCACATACAATTCAAGTAGCATCATGACAAGCTAATAACATAAACATTCAACATAACGTCATCTAGTTCCAAACACACCTATCAACTCAACTTCTTCATACCCTTGTGAAGCTTCATGATCCAACGTCCTAGATTCTTCACCATTCCCCTCATTTGACGATGCTCAGGTGATTCATTCGGAATTGGTGGATGTTGTCTCAAGTACTCGGGTGGAGGAAGTCTAGAATTTGGTAAGCCGTCATCGTCACTCATTGATGATGAAGATGATGAAGTTTGAGTACGAGGACGTTTGCCTTTATCGACCGCTACCCTATAGTCGCTCAAAGGAACGAAGGTGTGTTGAATCTCATCATAGTCGGGAACAAATCCTAAGGTATTTCTAGGAATGGGTGAAAAGGCTCTATAAAGATAGGTCAAAAGCATTCCATAAGGCATTGCCATTTTACCTTGAACCGGAATATCGGCCATTCTCTTGGCGATATAGTAAGCAAGGTTGAAAGGTTGATGAGTTGACACACTATACATCATACAACAAAGACAAGCATTGATATTATCTCGATTTCCTACCGTGCACATGACATTAGTTCTCAAGACTTCTTCCAACTTCCTAAATTCGGGCTTGAGTTCATTTAGTTTCATGGCAAATGGATCTCTAGGTAAATGACGACCACGATACAATCTGGTTGGGTTGTTTTTAGGTATGAAGAGATGCTCACGAATGACTTCTTTTGAGGTTAAAGGAGTGGCATAAGGTGCCGTTCGTTCAAGATTTGATTCAAGAATGGTTAAGGACCATTTATCTGAATAGAGACTCGTTCCATGACTTGGAACTCCTAGGACCTCTCCAAATTGATCTAAGGGAATGTTGTATTGGGTTCCATTGACACTAAAGCGAATGTTCATGTAACCTTGATCGTTTGACTCTAGATTGAAACTAGCATAGAATTCAAGAATGAATCGTGGAACTATTGGTTCATCGATATCTTGAAGAGAATCTAGGTGAATTGCGGCTAATTGTTCTCTAAGATTAGTTCCTTCATAGAATGAGGGATCTACAACCCTACCCTCATGGACATAGTGTTTTTCTAGGGCCTTGAATATTTCAACTTGTTGGTCACTATGTCCTTTGGTTTTGTGATGTTTGGGTAGGTAATTGACGGTCTTTTTGTGATCGTAATTGGTTGCGGGAGGCATAGTTATCCTAGACACGAAAAGCATATAGTTTAGTTAAAGTTATCGAAAATGTGTATGTAAGTCTAGTGTGTGCCTATATGGGGACTATGTGGAGGTATGGTTATCTCGACTCCTTTTGATGCATGAAAATTTTGTTTATGCAAGTTTTATGGTAAAACGAGAGATAACCCAAACGCTCCTACTTCAATGTAGCTACATTTGAATGTACCCGAAAATACATATTATTTATGTATTCCCTTTAGCATTCAAGAGACATTATGCAAGTGATATTTAAAAACTAACATTTTTGTATTTGTATGAACAATGTTCAAAAACCATTTTTCCTAGTCGTGAGAAGATTTTAGCCAAAATTTCTCATGGGGTTTTTGATAAATAATGATAATGTACTACAAGATGCAATTCCTAACTAAGGAAAACATGAGTTGAAGTGCAATTCAGTAAACATGTTTCATGATTTCATAAGAATTATGCATATACCCCAAGTTTTAATTTTGTGCATGAAATAGAAATCCTAGACGCAGATCAGGAGTATGAACATGGTAAGGATACTTACAGTGATGTTTGGAGAACAAATTTGTGGAAGGAAATAGCCTAAATTATGATTGTGGTGAAGTATGGGACGAATTCAGTAGGTGATAAGTTTTAGGAGTGTGATGAATAGTACTTGGTGTTGTTTATTATATGAAATAAAACACCATGTGCATGTGACGGATCCGGCGGATCCAAAACAAAGGATCAGCCTTTGTTGTCATTTGGATCTGCAGGATCAGAACACAGGCTTTGTTTTATTGTCGTGTTTGGTTAAACTAAGATTTAAGCCAATGATTTATCTAATCACTAGGTTCCATTAATCCTAATCCAAGTCTAAGGTAGTTGAAAGGTTCTCTTTTGAGGGGTTTAGTGAGAATATCGGCAATGTTGTCCTCTGAGGAAACTTTCTCAATTGAGATATTTCCCTTCTGAACATTGTCACGTAGGAAGTGATGGCGTATTTCTATGTGTTTGGTTCTAGCGTGTTGGACTGGATTTTTGCTGAGATCAATGGCTCCTTTGTTGTCGCAAAGAATGGGAATGTCGTTGAGTACAATTCCATAGTCGATGAGAGCTTGTTTCATCCACAGTTCTTGTTGACACGCCTTTCCTGCAGACACATACTCTGCCTCTGTTGTTGAGATTGCAAGGGCTGTTTGTTTCTTAGCGAACCATGAGGTGAGACAATGTCCTACAAAAGTAAAAATACCGCTAGTACTTTTCCTATCAACATAGTCACCGGCATGATCTGAGTCGGCATACACTATGGTTTCTACACCCGTTCCTTTGGGATACCATAATCCTAAGTGTGTAGTGCCTTTAATGTACCTATATATTCTTTTAACGGCTTCAAGATGGGATATTTTGGGATTTTCTTGAAAACGTGCACATAGACAAACACTAAACATAATGTCCGGTCTACTAGGCGTTAGGTAGAGTAAACTACCAATCATTTCCCTATATTTAGTGCTATCTACGGATTCATTTTCTTCATCTTTGGTGAGTTTGGTTTCTGTGGACATAGGCGTTTTCATAGGTTTTGAGTCTTCAAGACCAAACTTCTTAAGCATATCTTTGATATACTTTGATTGGTTGAAGAATATCCCATCTTCTAATTGTTTTATCTGGAGACCTAAGAAAAAGTTTAGTTCCCCCATCATACTCATTTCAAACTCGTCATGCATGATTCTTGAGAAATCGTCACATAACTCTTGACAAGTTGAACCGAATATAATGTCATCCATTTATATCTGGACGATGATAATATGTGATCCCTTTTTCTTGGTAAATAGAGTGTTGTCTACTAGGCCCATGGTGTACTTATGGTCAACTAAGAAGGTCTTAAGTCGATGATACCAAGCTTTTGGTCAAGGTTGCAAAAATCGCGAATCGGTAGTCGGGCGGTCGACCACCTTGTACCTTGTAATCGGTCTAGGCGGGATTAATCGGTGATTAATCGGATTGGCATTACTGAGAAATTTTAGTTATTTCCGGCAAGTTTTGTGTATTTTCGGTGAGTTTTAGGTATTTTCGGCAAGGTATTTTCTAAAAAACAACTTGCAATAGACTAAAACATTTACTATAAGTGATCAAAATAAGTTTACAGTGAGTTTTGGGTACTTCTGGCAAGATTTATAGGTTTCTGACAAGTTTGACCACCGTTGACCGCCGTTAATCGCTGTTGACCACAGTTGACCTATTTGTTTGACCCAGTTACATAAATCGGTAAGGTCGGTGGCCTTGTAGCACCTAATCGGCGATTAATCAGCCTTGTAGACCTTTTTTTGCAACACTGCTTTTGGTGCTTGCTTAAGTCCGTATAAAGCTTTCTTTAGTTTGTAAACATGATTTGGTTTTTCAAAATCGGCAAAGCCGGGAGGTTGTGCAACATATACTTCTTCACTTATAAATCCATTTAAAAATGCACTTTTGACATCCATTTGATATAATTTAAAATCATGTGCACATGCATATGCAAATAATATCCTAATAGACTCAAGTCTAGCTACGGGTGCAAATGTTTCATCGTAATCAATTCCTTCTTGTTGATTGTAGCCTTGTGCTACTAGCCTAGCTTTGTTTCTAGATACAATGCCATTTTCATCCATTTTATTTCTAAAGACCCATTTTGTGCCTATTATGGTTTGATTTTTAGGTTGTGGAACTAATGACCAAACGTCATTAGTAACAAATTGATTTAATTCTTCTTGCATTGCAATAACCCAAGATTCATCTTTTATGGCTTCCTTAACATTTTTAGGTTCTATTGTTGAAACAAAACAAAAGAAATTACTTTCATTTTGAGCTTTAGACCTTAATGTTCTTTCATTGATTTTTCCTATGACGTTTTCTAACGGACGACTTTTGGTTTCTTTGATATTAACTATTTCTATTTTTACCGGTTCATCTTCTTTTTCACTTTCAATATTTTCTTGATCATTAGCCATTTGACTTTCAACTAAGTCATCATCTACCAAAGGTGATGTCTTAGAGGGAGGTGGACTTTCATCGAATGTTACGTTCAATGATTCCTCGACTCTTGAGGTTTCCTTGTTCAAAACTATGTATGCTTTACTGTTTTGTGAGTACCCAAGAAATACACCTTCATACGACTTAGGGTCGAACTTGGTGAGATAATCTTTTGTGTTTAAAATGAAGCACTTACTTCCAAAAACTCTAAAATATCCTAAAGTAGGCTTTTTGCCTCGATAAAGTTCATAAGGAGTTTTATTTAAAAATGGTCTAATTAAAACTCTATTTAGGATATATGTGGAAGTATCTACTGCGTGACACCAAAACTTTTGAGGTATGTTTTGTTCATTTAACATAGTTCTACTCATTTCTTGAATTGTCCTATTTTTTCGTTCTACTACACCATTAGATTGTGGAGTTCGAGGAGCCGAGAAATTATGTGTTATTCCACTAGTATCACAAAAAGTTCCGAATTGGATTTTGTTGTCAAATTCTCGACCATGGTCGGTTCTAATAGATACTATGTTACTTCCTATTTGATTTTGAATTTTCTTGCTTAGAATTTCAAATTTATCAAAAGCCTCATTTTTGGTTTTCAAAAATTTAGTCCATGTATACCTAGAATAATCATCCACTATAACCAAAGTATAAAATTTACCCCCATAACTTTGTATAGCGGATGGACCAAACAAATCCATATGCAATAATTCTAGACACCTAGATGTAGACACCATATTTTTAGCCTTATGGCTATTGTGAACTTGTTTCCCAATTTTGCAAGCATCACAAAAGTGTTGGTAATATTTCAACTTAGGTAGGTTCCTAACGAGTTCCTTAGATGATAAGGATTGAATTAACCTCATATTGGCGTGACCTAAGCGTCGATGCCATAAGGTTGAGTTTTCGTCCAAAGAAGTAAGACAGAGCTTGTCTTTAGGTGTTTTATCTAATTTCATAACATATACGTTATTCTTTAAAACACCTTTTCCTACTGTTATGCCATCTTTAAGTATTTTACTTCCATTTTCACTGAAAAGGACGTTATACTTTTTGCGGCACAATTGACTTATACTAAGCAAGTTAAAACCTAAATTATCAACATGAGCAACATCATCGATAGAGAGAGAGTCATGAGAGATTGTACCTTTTCCGATGATTTTACTTTTAAGCTTGCTACCAAATGTGACATTACCTTCGTCGTACACTTGGTAGGTTTAGAAAAGGCTTTTGTTTCCCGTCATATGTCTTGAACACCCACTATCTTTGATCCACTCATCAGGTTCTACTTCAACTTTTAAGCACGCCTCTTCTGTGTCATGAGCCATAAGGGCAACTTCGTTGTTCTTAGGCTCATCATCATCTCCTTCACTATCACTCCAAGCTCCACTAACAAATGCTTTTTGAGACTTGTTCTTTGGAGGCTTTGGACATTCACCTATAAAGTGACCAGAATCTCCACACCTATAGCACTTCATATCTAACTTACCTTTTCTATCATCACGGTCTTTCCGGGAGGATTTCTTTTCTTCACGAGGTGGTCTTACGAACTTTCCTCGTCTCCTAAAGAATTTCTTGAAATCTCTCACAGCCATGGCATACTCTTCATCTTCACTATTAGAGCAAGACTCTTCATCATCACTAGATTCTACTTTAGCTTTCAAGGCAATAGACTTCATCTTCTCCTTCTTGCCTTTAACTATTTCCGAGTCTTTTTCCATCACCATTTCGTGAATTTTGAGATTTCCTATGAGCTTTCCAGTGTCATGCTTGAAAGATCCTTGGATTCTTCAATAGCCGTCACCTTTGCTCTCCACTTCGGATGGAGTGCTCTAAGAAATTTCCTGACAAAGTTCTTGCTAGAAAAAGATTCGTCAAGTGCTTTAAGAGATGTAATAATAGTATTAAATCTAGCAAAAGCACTATCAATGATCTAAACGATTATTATGTCATCAGATTGTCCATATTCGATTATAAACAGGTGCTAAATCATTTGGGGCCTTTATTCATAGTTAACACTACTCGTACAGGTAACTTCATTATTCAAATATAATTCAATCCTCAAAAACAAAAACAAAAACAGAAAACCTGATATGACGACACCTTTCTAAACCAACTTACAGAACGTCTAACCCATATGACGACACCTTTCTAAACCACTTATAAACATCCGGATTATCAGCTCAACATGTGAGTATCAATGCTCTCATAAAACAGCATATACCTCAACTATTAACAGCCAAACTACTAGTGAACATAAAGTAATTAACATAGCAAACAACTGATTTCACATGTTTGATAAACATTTAACAAACTCATACACATTCAGAATTTTCGATACTCGTGTATTAAAACAAGTAATTAACATACTGTCTCGGCTGTGGTCTCTCGGGCTGCGGTCTCGGGCTGTGGTCTCGGGCTGCTGTCACGGGCTGCAGTCTCGGGCTGCAGTCTCGGGCTGCGGTCTCGGGCTTGGGCTATATAAAAAGATAGTTAAAATTATACCAGTTGCTTAATACATGAGCTAAAACTATTAACAGTGACATGTCGTCGGGATACCAAAAGTTGTTTTTTTTAAAGGACCACATTACCTATGTCTCGGCTGTCTCAGCTCTCGACTCTCGCTCTTGGCTCACTCTAGTTCTCGGCTGTTAAAAAAAAACAGACATAAAACAAAAACATCAAAATTAATTAACACTTAAATTACTACATTAATTAACACTTAAATTACATAAATTAAAAAAAATTAAAACAAAAACAATAAAATTAAAAATACCGCAGTGTGGGGAAGTAGAAGAAGTGGGGAAGAAGAAGAGGAGATGCTAGTGGTGGTGGTTTGCTGTGGTGGTGGTGTGTAGAGGAGATGCTGTGGTTTGCTGTGGTGTGGGGAAGAAGAAGTGGGGAAGAAGTAGTGGTGGTTTGCTGTGGTGTGGAGATGCTAGTGGTGGTGGTGTTTGCTGTGGTTTTCGCCGGCGAGAGAGAGGGAAGCAATAATTGAGAGGGATGTATCGATTATGGCTAAGTGTTGACCAGATCTGTGTTTTGTTTACTTTTTATTTGTCCCGAAGACATGTCGTCGGGACTAATAACGTAACTTTGTCGTTTTGTGAATTGGCGGGATAAATGAAAATTTTGGGGGGTTTTTTGGTACATAAATGCCGACGACATCTGGACGGTATAAATTACATATATTAAAAAAATTATTTTTTTAAAATACTTTTATTTAATATATATAATTAAAATTAAATGCTTTAATTTAAAATTAAATACTTTTATAAAATTAAATGCTTTTATTTAAAATTAAATACTTTTATAAGAAGTTTATAAGAGCTGTTTAACAAATGAATTGCTAATGACTATAGAGCTCTATACAATGCAAGTATTTATAGGAAAACAAATGAATTTCTACACGAGATGTTAAACGAATGATCCGAGATGATATGGCTCTACACGAGATATTAAACGAATGATCCGAGATGATATGGTTGTACACGAGATGTTAAACGAATGAGCCGAGATGATATGGTTGTACACGAGATGTTAAACGAATGATCCGAGATGATATGGTTCTACACGAGATGTTAAACGAATGATCCAAGATGATATGGTTCTACAAGAGATGTTAAACGAATGATCCAGCTTATCTTGTTCTAGTTTAAAAGATGCAATTCCTAACTATGGGCCAAGTGTTAACCGCGATGTCTCACCAGGCATAAAGCAGTTTATTAACTCGCCTGTGTCGTTTAACGAATGAGCTGAGTTGTTTCGTTTGCTTGTCGAGTTGTTTCGTTTGATCTGTTTCGTTTGCTTGTCAAGTTGTTTCGTTTGAGTCTGTATGAAATGAGCCGAGATGTTTAACGAATGAGTCGAGATGATATGGTTCTACACGAGATGTTAAACGAATGAGCCGAGCAATTATGGAACTCGTGCTCAACAACAAAGTTCCAGCTTATCTTGTTCTAGTTTGAAAGATGCAATTCCTAACTATGGGCCAAGTGTTAACCACAATGTCTCACCAAGCATAAAGCAGTTTATTAACTCGCCTGTTTCGTTTAACGAATGAGTCGAGTTGTTTCGTTTGCTTTTCGAGTTGTTTCGTTTGATTTGTTTCTTTTGCTTGTTGATGAGTGGCCTTTTACTTATCATTTTATACCCGAAAAACCCCACAAAAATGACCAAAAACACCCAAATGGACCAAATATTGTTACAAATATCCTTGGAAATTGTTTCGTGTGTTTCAGGTACAAAAGGATTGAAAACGGGGCAAATATGGACAAAACCGAGCTTGATTTGGAAAAGAGTCGAAAACCGAAGCCGGAAAAGACATATTTTTATACGGATTTATTTCAAGCTTGAAAATCCCAAAACGACCCTTGGATTATTCTCATTTGGCAAAAATGGACCCTAGAAGAACTTTTCAAATACGGCAAGAATGATCCTTGAAGTCTCTTAAATTACAACTTTGGTCCTTGTGATTAATTCCAATTTATCCTAACAACAAACTATAACAACTGGATCCAATATACCCATAACCCATTTACCCTTAACCTTTTAAATCCCACAAGCCCAACAATTAAAGCCCAACCCCATTCCCCTTTGCTAAACTACGGGTCATAATACACAAGATATAGTCAAACACCCATCTTTAACCTCAGATAATTACTATTGATCTTCTTCTTAACCTACCCTTTTCCCGCCATTAGGAGATAACCACCATCCAGTCACTATCACCTCCCACTACCAGCCAAGAACCATCACACTTGGTCCCCCCTCCACCTCATCAATCCAAGGACAAAGTTGTTGATCAACGGCTGAAAGTAGAAGTTGTGGTGGCCAAGAAAATCCGAAGGTCAAGAAATTAGCTCAAGGGCACATCTGGGATTACACTCACATGGAAAGCACAAGCTGAGGAAGATAGAAACCCTAGATAATTTTTAGTATAAATAGTAGCATATGTATCAGTAGTTCGATAGGTTTTATTAGCTTAAAATTTAGGTAATTTTTCTTTTTTTATTGTTATTGTTGTTTATTTTTCAGCAATGTAATTTAATTTCAAGTTAATGCAAATTTAATTTTTCTTGTTAGGTCAAACTTAAGTCAACTGCTTTTTACTGTGCTTATGCTTATTTACTAGCTTATTTGTTCTTTCTGTTGTGCTTATTAGATCTGTCTTAGACCACTATAGGTTAGGATTATAGCTTGTGTAGCCCAGTTAAGTTGAAAGGTAGGATTTAGCTCAATAGGTTTTAGCTTAAAGCTTTGGTCCAAATCTACTCAACACAGTCCACATCAGTTCAGTAGAACAAGTGCAGACTGTATTTTTGGATTTCTCAAGTTTCAGCAATTTTCTGTCATTTATCATTTGTTAGATATAAGTCCTTTTAAGCTGATATTAAGCACTGTTATTATTTTGTTGCTCATTTTATTGTTGCCCAATTTTATGGATTTTTTAGATTTTTTCTTGAGTGCTTTTTGTTAGCTTAAAACAGGCCATTTTGCCCTGCACCTAAGAGTGTATCAGCAGACTTGAGCTTAATTGGAACTGGATCAGTTCTTATTGCTAGTTCTTGGGGCTTATTTAGTTTTAATTCAGCTTTTTGTTAGTTCTTCAGCTTATTTCAGTCCCTTTCCAGCTTATTTCTAGTTTATCCAGTCTTTTAAGCTCATCAGCTTTTCCTAGTTCCTATTTTCCCAAGTCTGATCAGTTGAGCCACAGCTCATTCTGAGCTTATCTTTGAGTTTCAAAAATATTTTCAGTTTTAAGTTTTGCTTATTTTCAAGTTCTTAATATGTTTCAAAAAGAAAAAATAAAATAAAAATTAGTTTGCAAAAAATTGCCATACCTGGGACTCGAACCCAGGTCTGCCATCTCACAACACCAGCACCTTACCATTGCACCCTTGGGATTTCTTCATTAAACCCTTGCACAATTAATCTTTTAACCTCTCTTTCCATTTTTAGCTTATCCGAACTTATTGCTTTTTCCCAGCTTATTGAAATAAGCTGGGACCATCTTTACATTTTTCCTAGCTTTTGTTTAGTATAAAGTATTTTTATAAAAAATTCCAGATTTTTCCTTAGTCGTTTAGTATTTTTAATCATTTATTCTCTTATAATTCGTATTTAATTAATAAAAAGTCAAAAAAATATAATTCTTTTTTTCAAAATTTTATTTTGTCATTTAGGACTTAGGAAAATTATTTTGGTACCCGTAGGTTTATTTTTCATAAAATGTTACGTTTATGCTCGTTATTAGTTTCCGGTTTACGTTATTTGATTTTCGTGTTATTAGATATTAGTAACCAAAATTGAACCTCGTTATTTCAAGCATTTTAATTCCAAACCTAAAACGATATCCTCAATTTCACGCCTCGTTGGGACCTCGACCCGGGTATTCGCTTATCCGGTTTATTACAACTTGTGAACCGTTTGACCAAAAGTAAGCAATCAGTTTTTGGCGCCGCTGCCGGGGAGGTGTGTTGCGACAATATCGTTACGGTTTGACGATTAGTGACTTGAAGATCCTTCCTCGTGAAGTTACGTATTTTTCCTTGTGAATATTTTTTATCAAAAATCCAAAAAAATTAAAAAAAAACTTTGAAAAACCCAAAAAGATTTTCTTTTCAAAAATTATTTTCCTTTTTCTTTTAAATGTTTCAAAATTTTAAAAACCTAAAAATACTCTTCTTATTCCTCTTATCCGTTTAATTCTTTATCTCTCATTCCTCTTAAAAGTTTAATTCTATTTTCTTAATCCTCTATATGTTTAATTCTGATGGAATCGTTTATCCCTTGCGTCGGTTGTGGAGAGCCGCTTTTCGGTTTACCGTGTCGTTGGTGTACTTGCGAACGGTGTGGTAATGATATTCGGGATGGAAGTTGTTTGTTTTGTGGTTCGAGGAATTCATTCGCTTATGATCCAAATCCGAATTCGTTCAACGACTTTTCAAATTTTTCCGAACACCCTCCACAACCCCAGCCATCCTCACTCACTCAGCATAATTGCTTTGTATGTGGAGATCCGTTGGGGGATGATTCACATTGTGAATGATGTTTCTGCAAAGGATGTGGGTTTACCCATGGACTTTGCATGTGTTGCAATTCTGAAATCGAAAATACAAATCCAGATTTTCAAAACGATTTCAACCTTCCTCAAGATTCATTTTGGCAAGAACCGTGTTATCAAAACTTCAATGACACATCATTTCAAAATATGCCAAATGATCTTTGTGAGTATTGTGGAGGTCCTCACCAAAGTTTTGATTGTCAAGCAAGTAACATGCTTGTCTATGAGCAAGTTGCGTGTAACGATCAAAATTTTGGTTATGACCAATATCCATATACGTCACTGAATCAATCACAACAATATTATTGTTGTGAGTACTGTGGAGGTCCTCACTATAGCTCTGATTGTCAAACGAGGAACCCGCTTGTCTATGAGCACGGCCCTTGTGACAATTATGACTATTCTTATCATGACCAACCTCCACAGTACCAAATGATTCAACCACCACCTCAGCCACCATCTCAAGAACCTTCTCTAGACGTTCTTAAAATTCTTAATTTACTCAAAGAAATTAAGGATTCGATTAAAGAACGTCCCCAAGAAGATCGTCATGAGAAATCTTGTGCAGAACTTCTAGCCGAAGAACGAGGAGCAAAAATGCGTTCCATATTTCTCAGGGCTGCCCTTCTTGATGACGATGATGAGGAAGAAGACGAGGAGAGTACGATTCCTTTGAGTGATATCATTTCTCAGCTCCCTTAGTCTATTGCAATCACAAACATCTTTCCCTCTCAGTCTAGACCCGAGGACTCTCTCATTATGGGGGATGAGCATCTTAGCACTATTCCTGAAAAGGAATCGGACGAATTCATAAAGTCTAGTGCTGAGAACCTTGTCCCAACCCCAAGTGAGTCTGAGGAGATATTCGACAGAGAATGTGATTCTCCAATTTTTGGAGAATCTCTTGACATCTCTGAGGTTACTTCCGGGATTTTCTCTAACACTCTTTTTGAATTTGATGACGATTGCTTTTCTAGCAACGTAAATCCTCTTTTTGTTGAAGTGTTAGAGAACGATGAGGTCAAAGACTCTATTGTTTTTGATAATATGACCTCAATTGTTAATCCCGAGAATCAAAAAGATATTCTTTCTCCGACATATGTGACAGTGCCTATTGAGGGTCGCCCTTACATTGACTTCGCATATGTCGTTCGAGTTTTTCTACCTTTCTTCTCCTATAAGGTAGATTGTCCTTTCAGTCACTCGTTCGGGAGTGAGGACAAAATTTTTGACCCCGGCATCTCTCATTCTTTTAAGCCGGGTGTATCTCATCAGAGTGGAACTTTCAAGAACTTCAATGTTTATCCAAACATATTGAATGAAAGTCAGATGGAGATCTTCTCTTCCACATGCTCCCCCAAGAACAAATGAATTCGGGGCGAGTCTAAGCTATACGACTCGATCAAAAACAAGCGCTTCGTGGGTGGAAACCCATGCTTATCCATTCTATCTTCTTTCTATTTTCTAACACTAAGTGTGGGGGAGTTCCTCTACTTGTGCTTTGTTGTTGTGTTTGCCTTTTTTTTCAGGATTCCCGTAGATCGTGATGATTGATGCGCCTGTTTTCAATCCAGCCGCCCAATATCCGATCTTTATGCTTATGTTTATCCAGGGATATCTTATTAATCCTTTTTTATGAAAAAAGATTTCGTTTCCACACTTAGATGGTAATGTTACCTTTTTACGTTCTATAGTGTCGGCTTAGGCCGGTACTTTGAATATTGAGGGCAATATTCAATTCTAAGTGTGGGGGGGAATTTTCATTTGACCAAATTTTAAAATTTTTCACATTTTGTACCTTCTAGTCCCCTAGCACCCCCGTTTTGACCAAAATTTTAAAATTTTTATCGTTTTTAGTTAAATTTTGCTTGAAAAAGAAGTGCTTGGCACAATAAAAATAATTTGCTATACATTAATGCTTCGGTATTAGTGGAAGTTTAGACTTGATTAGGCTAGAACAAGGGGAATCCCGACTCTGCTAGAGTGTTGATCTAGCTGCTACCCTTAACTTTTAGGCTAAGTTTTTACGAATTGTGCAAATGAAAATGCTAAGAGTAGAGTAGTTGGTTCTCTTTAGAGCTTATATAAGTAATTTATGGCTTTTCCTCCCAGAAGTTCCTAACCTGACTAAATTAGTGCTATTTTCAAACTTTTGAACGCAAAAACCGTTTTTGTTAAGCAAATAAATTTTTATACAATCTTGATTTAGAATACTAGTTCAAAGTTTTATTTAAATTTCGGAACAAGCATACTTTCGTAAAACATAATAAGAATGCAAAATGAAAGTGAGTCGTTGCTTGAAAGTTGCAAAAGTTAAAGTTTTAAGTATGAATAAATAAGTCCTAACCTTCGGTTCGAGATCGGTCCTTGGATCCTTATTACCAAAAGGCGTTTAGGTCTTGGCTACCCTCTTACACCGGCCCTTGGACCCTTAATTCTGAAAGGCGTTAAAGTCTTGGAACTCTCCGTTGTAACGGCCCTTGGATCCTTTATTCTGAAAGGTGTAAGGTCTTGGAATTTCCCCGTGAAGCTCCGTAGTTTATGGTACAATAATGAGTTAAGTCAAAAAAAAAATAATAAAAATAAATAAATAAATAAATAATAATAATAATAATAATAATAATAAAATGTGAAAAAAGTGATGAAAAATGAAAAAAAAAATGTTTGTTGCTTATGAATAAATGTGAGAAACTTGCTTCTTCTTAAATTTAAATCGAAAGTTGAACTAGTGTTCGTCAAAATTGTCTAAAAGTTGGACGGTGATTTAGAAATTGTTGACTTCAAAGATCCCGTGAGCTCCGATACAATTCTCGAGGGTGTAAAAACCTAGCCTCCTAAATTTACTAAGGACAAGCTGAGAAGAAAGTCGCTACATGGAGTGATCTCACCTTTGAATCTCTAATTTCTAAATCATTGTCGGTTTTTTAACCCTAATAAATGTCGATTTTTACTGTCAAAACTTTGAAAACAAGCCACACACACCTAACTTATGAATAATTGTGGGAGCGAAAAGTTAAGTCTCGACTGACACAGATTATTAATATAAGTAGTGTTAGCATTTTACAAAAACATTTGCACAAGGGTTTTAGACTTAGTTGGGGAGTATAAAAAGAGGATGACGATTAAAATTCCCCGGAGTCACCCATTTTGTGTGATTCCCGTTCCATGATGCCATTTTTTGAAAATCAAGCATGCTATTTACGTTTATTCTCGTTTAATTTACTTGCATCTTATAATAAGTCAAAACGGGGTGGTATTTTTGGTAACCTTGATATTTTTGATCCTTTCATTACTTTATATGATCGGATTGCTAGGGACTAGCAATTGTTTAGTGTGGGGGATTGATGAGTGGCCTTTTACTCATCATTTTATAACCGAAAAACCCCACAAACAACCAAAAACACCCAAATGGACCAAATATTGTTACAAATATCCTTGGATTGTGTTTCGTGTGTTTCAGGTACAAAAGGATTGAAAACGGGGCAAATATGGACAAAATCGAGCTTGATTTGGAAGAGAGTCGAAAACCGAAGCCGGAAAAGACATATTTTTATACGGATTTATTTCAAGCTTGAAAATCCCAAAACGACCCTTGGATTATTCTCATTTGGCAAAAATGGACCCTAGAAGAACTTTTCAAATACGGCAAGAATGATCCTTGAAGTCTCCTAAATTACAACTTTAGTCCTTGTGATTAATTCCAATTTATCCTAACAACAAACTATAACAACCGGATCCAATATACCCATAACCCATTTACCCTTAACCTTCTAAATCCCACAAGCCCAACCACTAAAGCCCAACCCCATTCCCCTTTGCTAAACTACGGGTCATAATACACAAGATATAGTCAAACACCCATCTTTAACCTTAGATAAACACTATCGATCTTCTTTTTAACCTACCCTTTTCCCGCCATTAGGAGATAACCACCATCCAGTCACTATCACCTCCCACTACCAGCCAAGAACCATCACACTTGGTCCCCCCTCCACCTCATCAATCCAAGGACAAAGTTGTTGATCAACGGCTGAAAGTAGAAGTTGTGGTGGCCAAGAAAATCCGAAGGTCAAGAAATTAGCTCAAGGGCACATCTGGGATTACACTCACATGGAAAGCACAAGCTGAGGAAGATAGAAACCCTAGATAATTTTTAGTATAAATAGTAGCATATGTATCAGTAGTTCGATAGGTTTTATTAGCTTAAAATTTAGGTAATTTTTCTTTTTTTATTGTTATTGTTGTTTATTTTTCAGCAATGTAATTTAATTTCAAGTTAATGCAAATTTAATTTTTCTTGTTAGGTTAAACTTAAGTCAACTGCTTTTTACCGTGCTTATGCTTATTTACTAGCTTATTTTTTCTTTCTGTTGTGCTTATTAGATCTGTCTTAGACCACTATAGGTTAGGATTATAGCTTGTGTAGCCCAGTTAAGTTGAAAGGTAGGATTTAGCTCAATAGGTTTTAGCTTAAAGCTTTGGTCCAAATCTACTCAACACAGTCCACATCAGTTCAGTAGAACAAGTGCAGACTGTATTTTTGGATTTCTCAAGTTTCAGCAATTTTCTGTCATTTATCATTTGTTAGATATAAGTCCTTTTAAGCTGATATTAAGCACTGTTATTATTTTGTTGCTCATCTTATTGTTGCCCAATTTTATGGATTTTTTAGATTTTTTCTTGAGTGCTTTTTGTTAGCTTAAAACAGGCCATTTTGCCCTGCACCTAAGAGTGTATCAGCAGACCTGAGCTTAATTGGAACTGGATCAGTTCTTATTGCTAGTTCTTGGGGCTTATTTAGTTTTAATTCAGCTTTTTGTTAGTTCTTCAGCTTATTTCAGTCCCTTTGCAGCTTATTTCTAGTTTATCCAGTCTTTTAAGCTCATCAGCTTTTCCTAGTTCCTATTTTCCCAAGTCTGATCAGTTGAGCCACAGCTCATTCTGAGCTTATCTTTGAGTTTCAAAAATATTTTCAGTTTTAAGTTTTGCTTATTTTCAAGTTCTTAATATGTTTCAAAAAGAAAAAAAAAAAAAAAAAAATTAGTTTGCAAAAAAATGCCATACCTGGGACTCGAACCCAGGTCTGCCATCTCACAACACCAGCACCTTACCATTGCACCCTTGGGATTTCTTCATTAAACCCTTGCACAATTAATCTTTTAACCTCTCTTTCCATTTTTAGCTTATCCGAACTTATTGCTTTTTCCCAGCTTATTGAAATAAGCTGGGACCATCTTTACATTTTTCCTAGCTTTTGTTTAGTATAAAGTATTTTTATAAAAAATTCCAGATTTTTCCTTAGTCGTTTAGTATTTTTAATCATTTATTCTCTTTTAATTCGTATTTAATTATTAAAAAGTCAAAAAAATATAATTCTTTTTTTCAAAATTTTCTTTTGTCATTTAGGACGTAGGAAAATTATTTTGGTACCCGTAGGTTAATTTTTCATAAAATGTTACGTTTATGCTCGTTATTAGTTTCCGGTTTACGTTATTTGATTTTCGTGTTATTAGATATTAGTAACCAAAATTGAACCTCGCTATTTCAAGCATTTTAATTCTAAACCGAAAACGATATCCTCAATTTCACGCCTCGTTGGGACCTCGACCCGGGTATTCGCTTATCTGGTTTATTACAACTTGATTGTTTTTGCCTTAATGGTTTCGAGTTGACTTTTCTTTGTGAGAGGTCGTGACTTGTGAACCGTTTGACCAAAAGTAAGCAATCACTTGTCAAGTTGTTTCGTTTGAGTCTGTATGAAATGAGCCGAGATGATATGGTTATACACGAGATGTTAAACGAATGATCCGAGATGATATGGTTCTACACGAGATGTTTAACGAATGAGCCGAGATAATATGGTTGTACACGAGATGTTAAACGAATGATCCGAGATGATATGGTTGTACACGAGATGTTAAACGAATGATCCGGGATGATATGGTTCTACACGATCGAGATGTTTAACGAATGAGCCGAGCTGATATGGTTGTACACGAGATGTTAAACGAATGATCCGAGATGATATGGTTGTACACGAGATGTTAAACGAATGATCTGAAATGATATGGTTCTACACGAGATGTTAAACGAATGATCCGAGATGATATGGTTATACACGAGATGTTTAACGAATGAGCTGAGATGATATGGTTGTACACGAGATGTTTAACGAATGAGCCGACATGATATGGTTGTACACGAGATGTTAAACAAATGAGCCGAGATGATATGGTTCTACACGGGATGCTTAATGAATGAGCCGAGATGATATGGTTGTACACGAGATGTTTAACGAATGAGCCGAGATGATATGGTTGTATATGAGATGTTAAACGAATGATACGAGATGATATGGTTCTACACGAGATGTTTAACGAACGGGACACGAGGTATACACAATACACTAAAGGATAATAAAACTTATCCTTTCATATATATTCTCTTACAAAAAAATTTCGTCCTGTCTCCTTATCTTATCTTATCACTCAATAACATCTGTATATGTATCACTCATCCCTCCATCCCCATCAGCACCAACTCATTAATTCCCACAAATAACCGAACATCCTCAAATCGGCAAAACACAAATAACCAAATCATTAATTCCCACAAAACATACATAACAATGGATGGGTACACGCCGGAAGAGGAGTGGTCAAAGGTTTTATCGTCGATGCTCCTCTTTAATGAAGTTCTTAATGAATATGGCTACGAAATTTATGATGAATATGGTTCTTATAAGAACTGTGCACCGTGGATGAGAGACCGGATTCTGGAATGGCTGAGGAAAAAGTTGTACTACAGAGAGTATTTGGAGGTTGTTGCTGATGATGAAGCTGAAAGCACGTTGGACACCAAACTTGATGATCTGGGAAATAGGGTAACAAATCTCGAAGATACGTTTGAACATATCAAGCAAAGGAAAGCAAGGATGGGAAAAGATGGTGCAAGTTCTAGCAAAGCGGGAAGTAGCAGCAAAAAAAATGAATGGGCGACGTTTGTTAATACTTTCGTGCAAGTTCTAGCAAAGCGGGAAGTAGCAGCAAAGTGGTATATGTCGTGTGTTGTTTAGTTTGAGTTGTTTCGTTTGCTTGTCGAGTTGTTTTGTTTGATCTGTTTTGTTTGCTTGTCAAGTTGTTTCGTTTGAGTCTGTATGAAATGTATGTGGTTGAGAACTCTTGCGTGTTTTAAATAAAATGTTTGCCTTCGTGTTTGTTAATTGTGATATTGTTCCTTCAAATAAGCTCATGTGGAAAACTAGAAGGGGGGGTTGAATAGTTTTACCGTTTAAATTAATTCGCTTTGTGACTTAACGTGATTTCAAAGTAACTAAGCACAAACAAA
>CP139506.1:368943809-369114240 GCA_021014915.2 Artemisia tridentata subsp. tridentata | reverse complement strand
AAAGTTGTTGATCAACGGCTGAAAATAGAAGTTGTGGTGGCCAAGAAAATCCGAAGGTCAAGAAATTAGCTCAATGGCACATCTGGGATTACACTCACATGGAAAGCACAAGCTGAGGAAGATAGAAACCCTAGATAATTTTTAGTATAAATAGTAGCATATGTATCAGTAGTTCGATAGGTTTTATTAGCTTAAAATTTAGGTAATTTTTCTTTTTTTATTGTTATTGTTGTTTATTTTTCAGCAATGTAATTTAATTTCAAGTTAATGCAAATTTAATTTTTCTTGTTAGGTCAAACTTAAGTCAACTGCTTTTTACTGTGCTTATGCTTATTTACTAGCTTATTTGTTCTTTCTGTTGTGCTTATTAGATCTGTCTTAGACCACTATAGGTTAGGATTATAGCTTGTGTAGCCCAGTTAAGTTGAAAGGTAGGATTTAGCTCAATAGGTTTTAGCTTAAAGCTTTGGTCCAAATCTACTCAACATAGTCCACATCAGTTCAGTAGAACAAGTGCAGACTGTATTTTTGGATTTCTCAAGTTTCAGCAATTTTCTGTGATTTATCATTTGTTAGATATAAGTCCTTTTAAGCTGATATTAAGCACTGTTATTATTTTGTTGCTCATCTTATTGTTGCCCAATTTTATGGATTTTTTAGATTTTTTCTTGAGTGCTTTTTGTTAGCTTAAAACAGGCCATTTTGCCCTGCACCTAAGAGTGTATCAGCAGACCTGAGCTTAATTGGAACTGGATCAGTTCTTATTGCTAGTTCTTGGGGCTTATTTAGTTTTAATTCAGCTTTTTGTTAGTTCTTCAGCTTATTTCAGTCCCTTTGCAGCTTATTTCTAGTTTATCCAGTCTTTTAAGCTCATCAGCTTTTCCTAGTTCCTATTTTCCCAAGTCTGATCAGTTGAGCCACAGCTCATTCTGAGCTTATCTTTGAGTTTCAAAAATATTTTCAGTTTTAAGTTTTGCTTATTTTCAAGTTCTTAATATGTTTCAAAAAGAAAAACAACAAAAAAAATTAGTTTGCAAAAAAATGCCATACCTGGGACTCGAACCCAGGTCTGCCATCTCACAACACCAGCACCTTACGATTGCACCCTTGGGATTTCTTCATTAAACCCTTGCACAATTAATCTTTTAACCTCTCTTTCCATTTTTAGCTTATCCGAACTTATTGCTTTTTCCCAGCTTATTGAAATAAGCTGGGACCATCTTTACATTTTTCCTAGCTTTTGTTTAGTATAAAGTATTTTTATAAAAAATTCCAGATTTTTCCTTAGTCGTTTAGTATTTTTAATCATTTATTCTCTTATAATTCGTATTTAATTATTAAAAAGTCAAAAAAATATAATTCTTTTTTTCAAAATTTTCTTTTGTCATTTAGGACGTAGGAAAATTATTTTGGTACCCGTAGGTTCATTTTTCATAAAATGTTACGTTTATGCTCGTTATTAGTTTCCGGTTTACGTTATTTGATTTTCGTGTTATTAGATATTAGTAACCAAAATTGAACCTCGCTATTTCAAGCATTTTAATTCCAAACCGAAAACGATATCCTCAATTTCACGCCTCGTTGGGACCTCGACCCGGGTATTCGCTTATCCGGTTTATTACAACTTGTGAACCGTTTGACCAAAAGTAAGCAATCAGTTTTTGGCGCCGCTGCCGGGGAGGTGTGTTGCGACAATATCGTTACGGTTTGACGATTAGTGACTTGAAGATCATTCCTCGTGAAGTTACGTATTTTTCCTTGTGAATATTTTTTATCAAAAATCCAAAAAAATTAAAAAAAAAAACTTTGAAAAACCCAAAAAGATTTTCTTTTCAAAAATTATTTTCCTTTTTCTTTTAAATGTTTCAAAATTTTAAAAACCTAAAAATACTCTTCTTATTCCTCTTATCCGTTTAATTCTTTATCTCTCATTCCTCTTAAAAGTTTAATTCTATTTTCTTAATCCTCTATATGTTTAATTCTGATGGAATCGTTTATCCCTTGCGTCGGTTGTGGAGAGCCGCTTTTCGGTTTACCGTGTCATTGGTGTACGTGCGAACGGTGTGGTAATGATATTCGGGACGGAAGTTGTTTGTTTTGTGGTTCGAGGAATTCATTCGCTTATGATCCAAATCCGAATTCGTTCAACGACTTTTCAAATTTTTCCGAACACCCTCCACAACCCCAGCCATCCTCACTCACTCAGCATAATTGCTTTGTATGTGGAGATCCGTTGGGGGATGATTCACTTTGTGAACGATGTTTCTGCAAAGGATGTGGGTTTACCCATGGACTTTGCATGTGTTGCAATTCTGAAATCGAAAATACAAATCCAGATTTTCAAAACGATTTCAACCTTCCTCAAGATTCATTTTGGCAAGAACCGTGTTATCAAAACTTCAATGACGCATCATTTCAAAATATGCCAAATGATCTTTGTGAGTATTGTGGAGGTCCTCACCAAAGTTTTGATTGTCAAGCAAGTAACATGCTTGTCTATGAGCAAGTTGCGTGTAACGATCAAAATTTTGGTTATGACCAATATCCATATACGTCACTGAATCAATCACAACAATATTATTGTTGTGAGTACTATGGAGGTCCTCACTATAGCTCTGATTGTCAAACGAGGAACCCGCTTGTCTATGAGCATGGCCCTTGTGACAATTATGACTATTCTTATCATGACCAACCTCCACAGTACCAAATGATTCAACCACCACCTCAGCCACCATCTCAAGAACCTTCTCTAGACGTTCTTGAAATTCTTAATTTACTCAAAGAAATTAAGGATTCGATTAAAGAACATCCCCAAGAAGATCGTCATGAGAAATCTTGTGCAGAACTTCTAGCCGAAGAACGAGGAGCAAAAATGCGTTCCATATTTCTCAGGGCTGCCTTTCTTGATGACGATGATGAGGAAGAAGACGAGGAGAGTACGATTCCTTTGAGTGATATCATTTCTCAGCTCACTTAGTCTATTGCAATCACAAACATCTTTCCCTCTCAGTCTAGACCCGAGGACTGATGCGTGGTTTTGCGACCTTACAACAGGTTTTACCTCTCGAGGGATCTCAAGAGGCTTGCAATCCCTACCAGGCAGTGTACCTGACCGATGTAGTATAGTGAAGTGGCAAGTACCGGGGGATTGATCGTTCTCTAGGGGAATAGTGTCGTTAGGATTGAAAAACTACTCTAATAGGTCTAAGGGTGAGGGAAGATTCTTTTTTGTATTTTTATATTTTTATGAAAGCAAGTAAAAATCTCGGGTTTGAAGGAGTGGGCGGAATTAGTTGCTAGTCAACTAACCCAAATAACTACAAATGCAAATAAAATAAAATAACTGAAAATGAAAAGGTTGTGAAACTTATATGGAGAGAAATGTGTTTACTTAGATTTCCTTACTCCCTAACTATCTTTTACCGGTTGATTAGTGTGTATTAATTGCGTGGATGACGGGTGTATTCCTTAATACCAATCGTGGGGTGGCGTACGTACTTCCCCAACTCTACAAGCTCCTACTTCACTCCTATGTCGAGCCGGCTAAGAAGCTCCTAACATGGGATCACTAGAATTCGCTCATGCATTAAATACAACCATAATAACCTTAGTACGCATTGGTTCATGTATCTTAAGACGTTCAAGCAAATTACCGTATAGGAGGTTAGCCAGTTTTCTTAAGCCTAACATCGATAAACAATCATCCAATACAATTAATAACACACCAACAACTAATAATCAATAGTTAGGTTTCATTAGATCTAAGCAAACACAAGATAAATCTAGCCTAGCATGTTAAATAAAAGACAAGAACAAGATATAATCAAACAACACATAGACATATTGAATGATTGATTGATTACTTATCTTCAATTGAACATGGGAGATCCAAGGGTATAAAACCCTTAAAAATGGCAGAAAAATCGTCTAGGGTTTCTCCTCACAAAGTTGCACACTAATGACTAAAAATTATGAAAGTATATATAGGAAAACAGATCTGACGGCGTCACCCTTTGGGTCTTGATGCCGTCACCTCGCCGCGGTTAGGGTTTCTTGATGGCCTTCTTGACGCCGTCCCCCTTTAATCTTCCAAAATCCTCTCTGGCTTATCAAGGGTTGACGACCTTCTTGACACCGTCCCCCTTTAATCTTCCAAAATCCTCTCTGGCTTATCAAGGGTTGACGGCGTCACATTGGGTCTTGACGCCGTCAAAGGTACTTTCCAGCAGATTTTTGAGACTTTGTCGTTTTCTTCACTTTTATGCTCAAAAAACGTCCAAAATGCTTCCTTTTCCAGATTTCTTCTCCAAAGTACCTAAAATGACAAAAGGAACGATTTAGGGCAATATTTGATCAAACAAATACGATTTAGGGCTTAAATGACCCCTAAAAGCGGTACACTTTTCGCTTCATCAAATACCCTTACACTTGAGATTTGCTTGTCCTCAAGCAAATGCGCTTTTATTCTAATCAAAATACAAGTTAGGGGGTCATTTAACGCTAATATAAAAGTAATTACAACAAATAGTCGTTCCACTTTAATCATAATAAGCACGGAGATTACACACTAGCACCTTACAAGTAGTGTTTAGATACTCACATCTCTCAGGTGTCATAAAAGTATATCTCATAAATGAAAATGAATAATATCTCTCACTACCTGTCATAGCAAATAGATTACCATAGGCTTGGGAAAGGATCAAAAACCTCCTCCACTAGGCGTAAGCACCTAAGATAAACTATCAAAGAGGGCTTTTAAACGGGTTATAACGTTAGGTGTAGGGATATGATAAACACGGTTTTGTTGGATAAAGGATATTTTACTGGTGGCGAGTTAAAGATCTTGATTAATTACATGTACAATATGGCGTTGCTAAGCCAAGACTAGACTCGACTTAAGCTAATGAAAGAAATAACAAAAAGATAAAATAAACGGGATGGTAGTCCGTATGTTTTCTCTCTCTCTCTCTCTCTCTATATATATATATATATATATATATATATATATATATATATATATATATATATATATATATTATATATATATATATATATATATATATATATATATATATATATATATATATATATATATATATATTATTTTTTTTTGCATACACTCTTGCCCTACCATCCAAAATAATACATCATAGGGGCCTCGGTTGTATCCCCCTTACACTTGAACTTTTACATAACTTTACAATTAACTATTCTAATGACTCGAATTAAGATAATCGAAACACTTGGAGTACTTTTAAAATATTTAGCACATATGGGGGTAATAATGTTGTTCTTCTCCATTACTCCATTACACTAGTACTTTACCCATGAGTCCCAATCGTCCCAAAACAATATGTACAAGGATATGACTCGACTTAGCAACCATGTAATCAATTAGATAATTAACTTGGGGTTTAAACAAATGTTGTCACAATAATGCACTGAAAATGAGTGCATACAAGGTAGGCTAAGGCGATTTGGGTGTACATTTAAGTGGGGTTTAAACAAATTCTTACTTTAAGTAAAATGCTTAAAGTTAGAAACGAAAAGATAGGCTCTGAGGGGTGTACTAGGGGTATCGTGTACTAAAAATGAGTACAACGCAAAGGGTGTGGGAGAATTACTTGACCAATGTAGCCAACGTAATTATAACAAAAACACAGGTGTAAAACAATGGGTTAATCCTAATGCCTCTTATCATGTAGTAAATCTAACTACACGAATGTAGTCTCACTTGTGGCCTCGGAATGGTCCTAACGCAAGTTCTAGAATCTAAGTGCTACCGGTACACACATCATAGCATAAATGCTTTTCCTACCAATTCTAGGGGCGAACCTCACATATTTGGGGGTGGAAAATTTTTTAGTGGTACGGTTTTGTGCTAGTCATATAACTTCCTATCCATGAGATGCTCATTAAGACCAAAGTTTCACTCCTAAATGTTGTAAAAAATTTTAAATTTGGCACTAAAATTGCCCTAACAAGTATTTATCTCAGTTTTATTACACATCTACCATCAAACAAACAAAAATCAAGTGCAATTGTATTCTCTAAGGTATCGTACTTTACCCCCCCTTACACTTAAGATGAACATTGTCCCCAATGTTCAAATAACAAGATGTAAAAGTAAATAAGGTAAAAGAATGAAATCAAATACTCCCCTGATTTGCTTGGTGGATAAAGGGGTAACATGGTTAGATCTTCTTCCAAGAGAATGTAGAAGCTCCAAGACTAAAGCATCGCCAAAAGCTTGATTCCACATACATCTCCTTGTCCAAAATAACCTGTTAAACCTGAGAAAACAAACACGAAAACCTGCATAACATCGGCGGGATAAATCTGTATAAGGATATAATGCTTGTGGAATGATTATTTTGCAGATTCCTGGAGTTTATAAGTTAGAGATTTAATAAAGCATTTTATGATTCCGGAAGAAAAACAAAACTTTCAAAAATTTCAGAAAATTAAAACCTGACGCCGTCAGGTTGTAATTCCTGACGCCGTCAAAAATGATCTGACAGAATTCTCATGTTAAGTTTCCGGAAAATTTCTGGTAAAACTCAATTCTTAATTCCTTGAAATCCTGCAAAATATCATTATGACTCGATACAAGCATTTGACTCAAACAATTACTAATATGTATGTTAATTTAATATTGTTATGATTCATGTTCATTTGTTCTAATAAACCGATTTGGATTTCCCTTACACTTATCTTTTGCAAAATACCTTTATATGTAGTTAAGACGAAGTTAAAAACAAGATAAAGCATTTTCACAATTAGTTTCGAACATGAATCAATAATAATAAAAATTAAACATACATACGGAAGCAAATAAAATCAAACAAACAAACAAATAAACACACAAAGCAAATAAAGCTTGGGTTGCCTCCCAAGAAGCGCTTGTTTTTGTTCGAGTCACGAGCCTGACTCTACCCTTATTTAACGGATAAAGGAGAGGTTTTTCCTACACTTAGGATTAAGTGCGGGTGATAGTAGCGATACACACCATCTCGGTGGAAGTATGCCGCGTGAGGAAAGAGTGGTGGATGAATTATATACTCAAAGGGGTGTGCTCCTTTCATCATAACCTTACCTAGATCACTTTGGTCAATGGGTGAATTAAAGTTTTCTCCTAAAAAGGGATCATCTTCTATCAACTTCGAGAAATTCCTAGTTGGGAATCCATCTTGACCTAATAAACCCGGTTTAAACCCATAATGTTTCTTGTGATCAATCATGTATGGGTGATGTAAGTATGTAAGGTCATGGTTCACTCCTATATTAGCTTCCACTCCACATGGCCTAGAGTCTACTACCTTAATCTTAACATTACCCGGACTACATGGTTTGATGGGTGGATCGGGACCTTTTTTAATTCCTAAATTCACATCTAAAGATGGAAGATTAGGTAACGGTTTTGGTTGAGGCTCTGGTTCATCAAAAATAGGAAATCCCCTAGAACTAAGAGTAAGGTTGTGATCACTATAAGCATTCAAACCTATATCCTCTAGTTGTGTTTGGTTCAAAGGTTCTACCTCCATCGGGATTCCTAAAGTCTCTTCTACTTCTTCCGGGTAAGTTACGGGCGGTGTGTTAACCTCAAATGATGGTAGGATTTGTGGGGTATTTAGTGGTCTTGCATTTCTAACCTCATTCTCCATAGTATCTAAATCACCTATATGTTCATCATGTGTTTTGGTAGGATCTAACCCAAACACATTCCTAAGTATCTCAAATCCTTCTCTAGCCATTTGAAATTCTAAGTCCGATTCATAGTAACATTCAACTTGATTACTATGTTCCAATTGCCTAAAGGATTCCTCATGCGTGTCATATGTTTTGGTGAAATCTATCCCACTCATGCAACTAGGTAGTTCAACACTAACCATCTCACAATCTTGGTCCAATTCAAGGTCCATGTTCTTAAAAACTAGGTCTTCTTGCTCATGGTACCTATAGTCGGATAAATCCTCCTCATTTGTTTCCTCAAGTTGTGATGTATATAAACCCATCAATTCATTCAACTTATGGTTCACGGTTAGGAAGCTTTCCTTAAATTTTTTCCAAAGGGTTTCACTAAAAGGAGTTGATCCTAACAATGATTGTTTAATAGAAGCCGCACATGCACATAATTCATCAAACCTATCAAACTTTACACCCATCTCCTCTTGTATATATCTAAGATCACTTAAAAATTCATTGGAACAACAGGAAGCAAATCTATCCGTGTAAAGTAATTGTTCCTCTATTGTTAATGATCTAAATGGAATTTCATCCGCCATGGTGACAAATGAAAATGGTTTTACAAAGAAAGGGCACAAAGAAAAAGATAGACTAAAGAAATCTAATAAAAAGAAAATAAATATCTCACTCGATAGGAATCAAGTGAGTAGACCTAATAAAATAAAAATTCAACCTAAACAATAACTATTCCCCGGCAGCGGCGCCAAAAACTTGATGCGTGGTTTTGCGACCTTACAACAGGTTTTACCTCTCGAGGGATCTCAAGAGGCTTGCAATCCCCACCAGGCAGTGTACCTGACCGATGTAGTATAGTGAAGTGGCAAGTACCGGGGGATTGATTGTTCTCTAGGGGAATAGTGTCGTTAGGATTGAAAAACGACTCTAATAGGTCTAAGGGTGAGGGAAGATTCTTTTTTGTATTTTTATATTTTTATGAAAGCAAGTAAAAATCTCGGGTTTGAAGGAGTGGGCGGAATTAGTTGCTAGTCAACTAACCCAAATAACTACAAATGCAAATAAAATAAAATAACTGAAAATGAAAAGGTTGTGAAACTTATATGGAGAGAAATGTGTTTACTTAGATTTCCTTACTCCCTAACTATCTTTTACCGGTTGATTAGTGTGTATTAATTGCGTGGACGACGGGTGTATTCCTTAATACCAATCGTGGGGTGGCGTACGTACTTCCCCAACTCTACAAGCTCCTACTTCACTCCTATGTCGAGCCGGCTAAGAAGCTCCTAACATGGGATCACTAGAATTCGCTCATGCATTAAATACAACCATAATAACCTTAGTACGCATTGGTTCATGTTTCTTAAGACGTTCAAGCAAATTACCGTATAGGAGGTTAGCCAGTTTTCTTAAGCCTAACATCGATAAACAATCATCCAATACAATTAATAACACACCAACAACTAATAATCAATAGTTAGGTTTCATTAGATCTAAGCAAACACAAGATAAATCTAGCCTAGCATGTTAAATAAAAGACAAGAACAAGATATAATCAAACAACACATAGACATATTGAATGATTAATTGATTACTTATCTTCAATTGAACATGGGAGATCCAAGGGTATAAAACCTTTAAAAATGGCAGAAAAATCGTCTAGGGTTTCTCCTCACAAAGTTGCACACTAATGACTAAAAATTATGAAAGTATATATAGGAAAACAGATCTGACGGCGTCACCCTTTGGGTCGTGACGCCGTCACCTCGCCGTGGTTAGGGTTTCTTGATGGCCTTCTTGACGCCGTCCCCCTTTAATCTTCCAAAATCCTCTCTGGCTTATCAAGGGTTGACGACCTTCTTGACGCCGTCCCCCTTTAATCTTCCAAAATCCTCTCTGGCTTATCAAGGGTTGATGGCGTCACATTGGGTCTTGACGTCGTCAAAGGTACTTTCCAGCAGATTTTTGAGACTTTGTCGTTTTCTTCACTTTTATGCTCCAAAAACGTCCAAAATGCTTCCTTTTCCAGATTTCTTCTCCAAAGTACCTAAAATGAAAAAAGGAATAATTTAGGGCAATATTTGATCAAATAAATACGATTTAGGGCTTAAATGACCCCCTAAAAGTGGTACACTTTTCGCTTCATCAAGGACTCTCTCATTATGGGGGATGAGCATCTTAGCACTATTCCTGAAAAGGAATCGGACGAATTCATAAAGTCTAGTGCTGAGAACCTTGTCCCAACCCCAAGTGAGTCTGAGGAGATATTCGACAGAGAATGTGATTCTCCAATTTTTGGAGAATCTCTTGACATCTCTGAGGTTACTTCCGGGATTTTCTCTAACACTCTTTTTGAATTTGATGACGATTGCTTTTCTAGCAACGTAAATCCTCTTTTTGTTGAAGTGTTAGAGAACGATGAGGTCAAAGACTCTATTGTTTTTGATAATATGACCTCAATTGTTAATCCCGAGAATAAAAAAGATATTCTTTCTCCGACATATGTGACAGTGCCTATTGAGGGTCGCCCTTACATTGACTTCGCATATGTCGTTCGAGTTTTTCTACCTTTCTTCTCCTATAAGGTAGATTGTCCTTTCAGTCACTCGTTCGGGAGTGAGGACAAAATTTTTGACCCTGGCATCTCTCATTCTTTTAAGCCGGGTGTATCTCATCAGAGTGGAACTTTCAAGAACTTCAATGTTTATCCAAACATATTGAATGAAAGTCCGATGGAGATCTTCTCTTCCACATGCTCCCCCAAGAACAAATGAATTCGGGGCGAGTCTAAGCTATACGACTCGATAAAAAACAAGCGCTTCGTGGGTGGCAACCCATGCTTATCCATTCTATCTTCTTTCTATTTTCTAACACTAAGTGTGGGGGAGTTCCTCTACTTGTGCTTTGTTGTTGTGTTTGCCTTTGTTTTCAGGATTCCCGTAGATCGTGATGATTGATGCACCTGTTTTCAATCCAGCCGCCCAATATCCGATTTTATGCTTATGTTTATCCAGGGATATCTTATTAATCCTTTTTTGTGAAAAAAGATTTCGTTTCCACACTTAGATGGTAATGTTACCTTTTTACGTTCTATAGTGTCGGCTTAGGCCGGTACTTTGAATATTGAGGGCAATATTCAATTCTAAGTGTGGGGGGGAATTTTCATTTGACCAAATTTTAAAAATTTTCACATTTTGTACCTTCTAGTCCCCTAGCACCCCCGTTTTGACCAAAATTTTAAAATTTTTATCGTTTTTAGTTAAATTTTGCTTGATAAAGAAGTGCTTGGCACAATAAAAATAATTTGCTATACATTAATGCTTCGGTATTAGTGGAAGTTTAGACTTGATTAGGCTAGAACAAGGGGAATCCCGACTCTGCTAGAGTGTTGATCTAGCTGCTACCCTTAACTTTTAGGCTAAGTTTTTACGAATTGTGCAAATGAAAATGCTAAGCGTAGAGTAGTTGGTTCTCTTTAGAGCTTATATAAGTAATTTATGGCTTTTCCTCCCAGAAGTTCCTAACCTGACTAAATTAGTGCTATTTTCAAACTTTTGAACACAAAAACCGTTTTTGTTAAGCAAATAAATTTTTATACAATCTTGATTTAGAATACTAGTTCAAAGTTTTATTTAAATTTTGGAACAAGCATACTTTCTCGTAAAACATAATAAGAATGCAAAATGAAAGTGAGTCGTTGCTTGAAAGTTGCAAATGTTAAAGTTTTAAGTATGAATAAATAAGTCCTAACCTTCGGTTCGAGATCGGTCCTTGGATCCTTATTACCAAAAGGCGTTTAGGTCTTGGCTACCCTCTTACACCGGCCCTTGGACCCTTAATTCTGAAAGGCGTTAAGGTCTTGGAACTCTCCGTTGTAACGGCCCTTGGATCCTTTATTCTGAAAGGTGTAAGGTCTTGGAATTTCCCCGTGAAGCTCCGTAGTTTATGGTACAATAATGAGTTAAGTCAAAAAAAAAAATAATAAAAAATTAAAAAAAATAAAAATAAATAATAATAATAATAATAAAAAGTGAAAAAAGTGATGAAAAATGAAAAAAAAAAAAAATGTTTGTTGCTTATGAATAAATGTGAGAAACTTGCTTCTTCTTAAATTTAAATCGAAAGTTGAACTAGTGTTCGTCAAAATTGTCTAAAAGTTGGACGGTGATTTAGAAATTGTTGACTTCAAAGATCCCGTGAGCTCCGATACTATTCTCGAGGGTGTAAAAACCTAGCCTCCTAAGTTTACTAAGGACAAGCTGAGAAGAAAGTCGCTACATGGAGTGATCTCACCTTTGAATCTCTAATTTCTAAATCATTGTCGGTTTTTTAACCCTAATAAATGTCGATTTTTACGGTCAAAACTTTGAAAACAAGCACACACACCTAACTTATGAATAATTGTGGGAGCGAAAAGTTAAGTCTCGACTGACACAGATTATTAATATATGTAGTGTTAGCATTTTACAAAAACATTTGCACAAGGGTTTTAGACTTAGTTAGGGAGTATAAAAAGAGGATGACGATTACAATTCCCCGGAGTCACCCATTTTGTGTGATTCCCGTTCCATGATGCCATTTTTTGAAAATCAAGCATGCTATTTACGTTTATTCTCGTTTAATTTACTTGCATCTTATAATAAGTCAAAACGGGGTGGTATTTTTGGTAACCTTGATATTTTTGATCCTTTCATTACTTTATATGATCGGATTGCTAGGGACTAGCAATTGTTTAGTGTGGGTGTTGATCCTTTCATAATCGTTACTTACAACCTTAAAAACATTTCTTCCCCCTGAATGCAGATCCATCTGGAAAAAGAGTGTTTTCGCAAAAAATGCAAAGAAAATCAAAGAAAGTCAAGCCGGGGTACAAGATAAAGACAAAGAGCGTCAACTGTAATCATCCTCAGCACATGAAGAGCTTATGAAGACCTTTCTTTATTTGTATTTTTTACTTGTAGGATATGATGTAAGTTATCCCATATGTTGCCACAAACACATGGACTAGAACCGTCAATATTGTAAAGTCATGTGTTTTGGCTCTATAAATACACCTCCTAGACTTCACTAGGAGGGTTGAAGCTTTTGTGTTATTTTCCCTTTCATTATCTTTCAAAAAAACATCAAGTTTCCATCTCTCTCTCTCTACACTTTCTCTCTCTAATCTTCACCATGAAGATGATGTTCTTTCATCATCTAAGGCCTCCCGATTCACAATATGTCAACCAAAACACGATCCATCAGTGGGGGATTGATGAGTGGCCTTTTACTCATCATTTTATACCCGAAAAACCCCACAAAAATGACCAAAAACACCCAAATGTACCAAATATTGTTACAAATATCCTTGGATTGTGTTTCGTGTGTTTCAGGTACAAAAGGATTGAAAACGGGGCAAATATGGACAAAACCGAGCTTGATTTGGAAAAGAGTCGAAAACCGAAGCCGGAAAAGACATATTTTTATACGGATTTATTTCAAGCTTGAAAATCCCAAAACGACCCTTGGATTATTCTCATTTGGCAAAAATGGACCCTAGAAGAACTTTTCAAATACGGAAAGAATGATCCTTGAAGTCTCCTAAATTACAACTTTGGTCCTTGTGATTAATTCCAATTTATCCTAACAACAAACTATAACAACCGGATCCAATATACCCATAACCCATTTACCCTTAACCTTTTAAATCCCACAAGCCCAACAATTAAAGCCCAACCCCATTCCCCTTTGCTAAACTACGGGTCATAATACACAAGATATAGTCAAACACCCATCTTTAACCTCAGATAATCACTATTGATCTTCTTCTTAACCTACCCTTTTCCCGCCATTAGGAGATAACCACCATCCAGTCACTATCACCTCCCAATACCAGCCAAGAACCATCACACTTGGTCCCCCCTCCACCTCATCAATCCAAGGACAAAGTTGTTGATCAACGGCTGAAAGTAGAAGTTGTGGTGGCCAAAAAAATCCGAAGGTCAAGAAATTAGCTCAAGGGCACATCTGGGATTACACTCACATGGAAAGCACAAGCTGAGGAAGATAGAAACCCTAGATAATTTTTAGTATAAATAGTAGCATATGTATCAGTAGTTCGATAGGTTTTATTAGCTTAAAATTTAGGTAATTTTTCTTTTTTTATTGTTATTGTTGTTTATTTTTCAGCAATGTAATTTAATTTCAAGTTAATGCAAATTTAATTTTTCTTGTTAGGTCAAACTTAAGTCAACTGCTTTTTACTGTGCTTATGCTTATTTACTAGCTTATTTGTTCTTTCTGTTGTGCTTATTAGATCTGTCTTAGACCAATATAGGTTAGGATTATAGCTTGTGTAGCCCAGTTAAGTTGAAAGGTAAGATTTAGCTCAATAGGTTTTAGCTTAAAGCTTTGGTCCAAATCTACTCAACACAGTCCACATCAGTTCAGTAGAACAAGTGCAGACTGTATTTTTGGATTTCTCAAGTTTCAGCAATTTTCTGTCATTTATCATTTGTTAGATATAAGTCCTTTTAAGCTGATATTAAGCACTGTTATTATTTTGTTGCTCATCTTATTGTTGCCCAATTTTATGGATTTTTTAGATTTTTTCTTGAGTTCTTTTTGTTAGCTTAAAACAGGCCATTTTGCCCTTCACCTAAGAGTGTATCAGCAGACTTGAGCTTAATTGGAACTGGATCAGTTCTTATTGCTAGTTCTTGGGGCTTATTTAGTTTTAATTCAGCTTTTTGTTAGTTCTTCAGCTTATTTCAGTCCCTTTGCAGCTTATTTCTAGTTTATCCAGTCTTTTAAGCTCATCAGCTTTTCCTAGTTCCTATTTTCCCAAGTCTGATCAGTTGAGCCACAGCTCATTCTGAGCTTATCTTTGAGTTTCAAAAATATTTTCAGTTTTAAGTTTTGCTTATTTTCAAGTTCTTAATATGTTTCAAAAAGAAAAAAAAAAAAAATTAGTTTGCAAAAAAATGCCATACCTGGGACTCGAACCCAGGTCTGCCATCTCACAACACCAGCACCTTACGATTGCACCCTTGGGATTTCTTTATTAAACCCTTGCACAATTAATCTTTTAACCTCTCTTTCCATTTTTAGCTTATCCGAACTTATTGCTTTTTCCCAGCTTATTGAAATAAGCTGGGACCATCTTTACATTTTTCCTAGCTTTTGTTTAGTATAAAGTATTTTTATAAAAAATTCCAGATTTTTCCTTAGTCGTTTAGTATTTTTAATCATTTATTCTCTTATAATTCGTATTTAATTCATATTTAATTATTAAAAAGTCAAAAAAATATAATTCTTTTTTTCAAAATTTTCTTTTGTCATTTAGGACGTAGGAAAATTATTTTGGTACCCGTAGGTTCATTTTTCATAAAATGTTACGTTTATGCTCGTTATTAGTTACCGGTTTACGTTATTTGATTTTCGTGTTATTAGATATTAGTAACCAAAATTGAACCTCGCTATTTCAAGCATTTTAATTCCAAACAAAAAACGATATCCTCAATTTCACGCGTCGTTGGGACCTCGACCCGGGTATTCGCTTATCCGGTTTAATACAACTTGATTGTTTTTGCCTTAGTGGTTTCGAGTTGACTTTTCTTCGTGAGAGGTCGTGACTTGTGAACCGTTTGACCAAAAGTAAGCAATCACATGTCAAGTTGTTTCGTTTGAGTCTGTATGAAATGAGCCGAGATGATATGGTTATACACGAGATGTTAAACGAATGATCCGAGATGATATGGTTCTACACGAGATGTTTAATGAATGAGCCGAGATGATATGGTTGTACACGAGATGTTAAACGAATTATCCGAGATGATATGGTTGTACACGAGATGTTAAACGAATGATCCGGGATGATATGGTTCTACACGATCGAGATGTTTAACGAATGAGCCGAGCTGATATGGTTGTACACGAGATGTTAAACGAATGATCCGAGATGATATGGTTGTACACGAGATGTTAAACGAATGATCTGAGATGATATGGTTCTACACGAGATGTTAAACGAATGATCCGAGATGATATGGTTATACACGAGATGTTTAACGAATGAGCCGAGATGATATGGTTGTACACGAGATGTTTAACGAATGAGCCGACATGATATGGTTGTACACGAGATGTTAAACAAATGAGCCGAGATGATATGGTTCTACACGGGATGTTTAACGAATGAGCTGAGATGATATGGTTGTACACGAGATGTTTAATGAATGAGCCGAGATTATATGGTTGTATATGAGATGTTAAACGAATGATACGAGATGATATGGTTCTACACGAGATGTTTAACGAACGGGACACGAGGTATACGCAATACACTAAAGGATAATAAAACTTATCCTTTCATATATATTCTCTTACAAAAAAATCTCGTCCTGTCTCCTTATCTTATCTTATCACTCAATAACATCTGTATATGTATCACTCATCCCTCCATCCCCATCAGCACCAACTCATTAATTCCCACAAATAACCGAACATCCTCAAATCGGCAAAACACAAATAACCAAATCATTAATTCCCACAAAACATACATAACAATGGATGGTTACACGCCTGAAGAGGAGTGGTCAAAGGTTTTATCGTCGATGCTCCTCATTAATGAAGTTCTTAATGAATATGGCTACGAAATTTATGATGAATATGGTTCTTATAAGAACTGTGCACCGTGGATGAGAGACCGGATTCTGGAATGGCTGAGGAAAAAGTTGTACTACAGAGAGTATTTGGAGGTTGTTGCTGATGATGAAGCTGAAAGCACGTTGGACACCAAACTTGATGATCTGGGAAATAGGGTAACAAATCTCGAAGATACGTTTGAACATATCAAGCATAGGAAAGCAAGGAAGGGAAAAGATGGTGCAAGTTCTAGCAAAGCGGGAAGTAGCAGCAAAAAAAATGAATGGGCGATGTTTGTTAATACTTTCGTGCAAGTTCTAGCAAAGCGGGAAGTAGCAGCAAAGCGGTATATGTCGTGTGTTGTTTAGTTTGAGTTGTTTCGTTTGCTTGTCGAGTTGTTTTGTTTGATCTGTTTTGTTTGCTTGTCAAGTTGTTTCGTTTGAGTCTGTATGAAATGTATGTGGTTGAGAACTCTTGGGTGTTTTAAATAAAATGTTTGCCTTCGTGTTTGTTAATTGTGATATTGTTCCTTCAAATAAGCTCATGTGGAAAATTAGAAGGGGGGAGGGTTGAATAGTTTTACCGTTTAAATTAATTCGCTTTGTGACTTAACGTGATTTCAAAGTAACTAAGCACAAACAAATAATCAAGCAATATAAAGTTAAGAGAGGAATGATCAAACCACACAACACGGATGTTTATAGTGGTTCGGCTACAAGGACTCTCTTCCTTGCCCTGCTCCACTCCTCGAGTCTCTAACTCGAGAGTTGTTCTTCACTATGAAACAAGCTCCCTTACTTAGGCGGAGAAAACCTTTACACGTCCCTTACTTCCTTTTCCGGTACTAAGTTAAATACCGGGTTCTACTTCAAGGGAGAACCTTCCTAACGTCGCCTATACAATTACCGACACTAAGCTAGATGTCGAGTTCTTTACTAGGGTACAACCACTCCCTACACTCTTTGTATTGTAAGGAATAAAATACTAACCACACCCACTGAGATAAATGATACAAATAATGATGTGTGAATTTACAAATATATCACACAGTGACTATGCTAAGGGTTTTACACGTCTGTGTTGAACCTTGATGCTTGATCTCTTTTGCTACAAAAAGAAAGATCAAATGAATGAATGAATGATGAGGGTTAGTGATATGTAAATGAATGAATATGTATTTAAGCTATATGAGTGATGAAATGGCCAAATGATCAGCTTGCTATTTATAGGCAAGCTGATGAACAAGCCACGGATCCGGCGGATCCCAAAAAAGGGATCCGTGCCTTATGTCATTTGGATCTACCAAAATGACAGCTAAGAGATTTTTCAAATCTCTCCAAATCTTCTACTATCTTTCCATATCTTTGTGTTGTTATATCAAGATCTTCCAATGTCAACTATCTTGCTTGAGGATCTAACCAAGATATCACATAATCTTACCAAGATTTCATTTGTGATGCATGCCATGATGTCATGGTATTATTTTAAAAATAAAGTTTCCTTTTAAGGAAATAAACTAGTAAATGTGTGAAATGTAATTCTAAGTAAACTTGTGAAATGTAAAATGTGTTTTAAAGAGACTTTAGCTAGTATTTATAATTTGCTAAAAGATATACTTTGTAATTGTCATTAACAAAACTAAGTAAAGATCGTAAATAACGTTTTTAGGACGATATTTGTATTAACAGCTCATAAACCCAAACACCCTTTTGGTGCAGAAATAAGCAATCCCAAACACCCCTCTTTGGACAACATAAACCAAACGGCCCTTGTGGGCTGCTGTTAGCCAAACAGCATAAACCAAACACCCCTGTTTGGACAACATAAACCAAACGGCCCTTGTGGGCTGCTATTAACCAAATAGCATAAACCAAACGGCTCTGTTTGGACAGCATAAAGCAAACGGCCCTGTCTGGACAGCGTAAACCAAACGGCCCTTGTGGGCTACTGTTAACCAAACAACATAAACCAAATGGCCCTGTTTGGACAACATAAACCAAACGGCCCTTGTGGGCTGCTGTTAACCAGCTTGTTCTAACCAAAATGGTCATGGTTGCAACAACAACAACAACAACATTTTATTAAACAACAACAATAACACAAAAAACAACAACACAAACAACAACAACAATAACAAAAACAACAACAACAACAACAACAACAACAACAACAACAACAACAACAACAACAACAACAACAACAACAACAACAACAACAACAACAACAACAACAACAACAACATTACATATGAAGATTGTCCAAGTCACCTAACAGCTCACGGAGTATTGCAGCCGACTGACATGCGTGGTCGGGGTCGTCGGGATTCGTTGCCATTTCAAGTCTTGCCTCTAGCATCCTTACTCTTATCTCTAGCACCTATTTTTGTGCCCCTAGCATGTTTATCCTAAGATCTTTTTCATTACAGTTTGAGCACCCTGTTGGTACAGATCCAGAACCGTGAGATGTTGAAGCAGAAGAGGTTACTCGTAACTGCTCATCAAATTCACTCTTCCACATAAAATATCCACATCCATGATCTTTTTCTCTTGGCTGTCACATAAATAATGTTATTATATGTTTGTTTGTATATTTACATAAAAAAGAAATGTATAATTGTTCACCTTCGAAAGAGGACATGCATAATATTCCCATCCAAATGTATCTGGTTGATGCGATTTTCTTTTTTTTATATTTCTTGCTCCACAATTACACATAAAAGGATTATATCGCTGCATCTCAGGTTTTGAAATTGGTGTGAAGATAAGATGTTGTGAGGTTGAGTGGTTTTGAGGATAAGATAACCCGAGATTGGTGTGAAGATAAAAGGTTGTGAGGTTGAGTGGTTTTGAGGATAAGAGTGTATATAATGTATTTGGGAATAAAATCCCGTCGACATGTCGTCGACGTAATAAAGGCGGGAAAAAACCCCGCCCAATTATTCGCTGTTATTCACACGCGAGGAGAGTAAAAAATTTAACCCAAATAAATACCGACATCTTGTCGTCGGGAAAATAACAGTAAACGACAAAATAAATCTTAATCAAACACTAATTGCAATTATTTTTGGGTTTATATTTTGCCGACGACATGTCGTCGACAAAATATTGGCGGGTCAAATTCCCGCCCAAGTTTTCACCAGGTTTTGAAAAGTAAAACATTTTCAATATTATCCCGGTGACGTGTCGTCGGGATTTTATCAACACAAAAATTCAACGCAACCTTGGCTCGGTCAAGCCTGTTTTTTTTCGTTTAGTGATTGATGCCGATTACATTATTTCGTCAACGTTATTATCGTCGGCCGTTCTTTGTTTTCTTGTAGTGTAAGTGACATAAATTAAATATTGAGATTTATGGTGGAGGTTCATGAAGAGACGAGTTAAACCTTACAGCTTAATTTCTTGAAGGAGTTTTGTGTATGACGTTTCATGTATATGTGATTAATGAAGAAAGGGCGACGTGGTAAGCAACGTAAAGTTGAAATCGTCACCCTATGTCCCTTATATTGGATAGAGTTATGATTATAACTGATCACTATGATCATGATTCTTTCCTTTTCGTCCCTCAAGTAGTGTAATCGAGAAATTGAGAATTATAAATACACATGAAAATCATAAAAAATTTCACAAGTTGGTGAATCACTGAACTCACACACGACGAATTGATTCTTGAATGTGCAAGAAACATGTGTGTATTTACACTTCAAGAAGGAAGTTGTGTTATTTATCTAGTCATGGCTAAAGAAACGGCTAAGTGGATTAGAGATCCAATTTGTCAAAATTCCAATGTGATGGAATGTATAGAAATATCTTTTAGAATGGCCATTAATGACATGTTTGTCAAGTGATCTAGAAACTTGAGTGTTCGTGATGTGACCGACTAGTTGTGTATAAATACGTCGGAAATAGCTCGTTAAGTTTCTGACGAGAGACTTAGTGAGTGTTACTACAAGAGACATGGGTCTGAAACCATAAGTGAATCGGTTAGTGATGGTAACCAGACTTGAATTTATTGCTCCTATCTCCAAGTTTAATGGGTAATAACAAGTCACTACTCGGTAGAAGGTACTATCGAATAATTGACCCATGTAGTAGAGATAGTACGGCGTTGCCGAGAATGAGGATGAGATTACTCTCTTAACAAAGATTTTGAGGTGTCTTAGCAACGAAGACATTAGAGTAGCTTTGCCTATATGACCTAAAGGTGGTGCCGCCTTGAATAGAAAATTTTGTGGTTTATTTCTTAGAGGGTCATGAATGAGGATTAAGCGCATGGCCATATTCGCGCTCAGTGAGAATACTTTGGTTACGATGGGAAGTGTCTATAATTATGTACATAAGATTATAAAGGTTTGTGGTTTAATCTTCGGACACCATTGAATCAATTTTATTTGCATACTTAGACTAAAAGGGGTTTAATCTTTGTGACACCACCATGACTCAACCTATCAGAGTAGCAGAAAACTTCCCAACATGGCGAGGGATTGTTGGGACTTAAGTTGATGTTGGCAAGTTTGGCCACTTATGAAGCACAAAGTATAAACTCTTGAAGCTGCAAGTGATTGTATTTATCATATAGCTATTAGTACAAGTTGAAGTAGCACTTGTATAAGGAAGTTGTATTTGACCTTGTCTTATGGGATAATGGAGGATTTAGCTTGATATCAAACTACTAACCTCCCCCACCATCTCCTTATATTCAGGGAGTGGGATCAGTTACGTATTAAAATTACATGCTATATAAACAAGTGAGTGCATGAAGGAGATGAATAATATAGAAAAACTATATTCACTCATTTGTTTTGCTTCTGCTCTTGGTTTTCTGTTACCGCTATTGTGTTGTAATCGCTAGTTGTTGCTACTTATCGATTACGTGTGTAGAACTGTATTAATCATGGGTGCTTAGGCTAGGAGACTCGAGCAACTTATGGAGTGCCGAAAGTACTTTAAAGGACAGGGAACTTCTTCCCGTATGGTTCCTTTTGTTACATGTTTGGCAGATTCAAAGAAGATGAATGATGATGACGTTGATGTATGTTGTTGTTCTCTTTGGTTTCGAGTTTCATGTGTTCGAGTTGAGGTTTGATGCCGCTCGGTTTAGCATTGTTGTGTTGTTATGGAATCTCATAATGTTGATAAGGTATTTGCTTTTATCATGATACAACGATTCCTTGAACTCAGTTTGCTTGTCACATAAATGTTGGTACGAGACGCAACTATATATATTCAACAATCTTTAAAGTAGTTTCTTGTTTGCAATCCAAATGAAACCAAATTAGATGTGATTTTCAAACATACTTTGATAATTTTTTAAGCCAAATATAAGTTTAGTTGGTCTAACAACTATGTAACAGTTTGGATGGAACACAAGCTTTGGAACACTGTTTTTATATTTTAAAGTTTACGAGTTGGTACAAAATCAGTTTTCAAGCCATGATTGTTTAAGAGGTTTATTCACTGCATCATGACGCAACATGCATGTTTCTTATTGATAAGTTATGATATGTGGGATGTAGTTTGGTGTGTGATAATACATATGACTTTGTTCGAAAAAGAAAATTATAAATCTTAGGGCTAATGGGACCAAAATGTATCATAGTTGTCACATATTCCTTTTATATGTATCGAACAATTTTTTTTCTATTATGTGTGATAAACTTAATTTTTTTGGCATTTTTGTGTACTTTATGACCATTTTTCCCCGTCATTTTACTAACATGGGAAGAGCAAAATGGTCATAAAGTACACAAAAATGCACAAAAAATCAAGTTTAGTACACATAATAGCAAAAAAAAAAATTGTTCGATACATATAGAAGGAAATGATGAGAACTATGATACATTTAGAGGCCATTAGCCCTAAATCTTAATTGGCTTAGAGGATATGTTTGTGATATTTGTGATACACATGTGGTGTTTTTTTATCTTAAAGTCAAAATCAAAGTGATAAAACTATTTTAAAATCCTAAAACCAACTTTGATCATGTTAGCAAGTTGGCTACTGAATACATGGGATCAAAGTTTACTTAATTTTTTTCATAGGTTTTGAGTGAATGTGTTGTCAATGGTGAGCATATATATACATTTATGATGGATGTATCAACTAAAGATCAAGTAGGATTCTTTAGCCGACATCAAGATATTAGTAGATATGAGTTCTATAAATTCTTAATGGTCACAATAGTTTTAAACTTGAAATGTTGATTTAATTTTACGACTATAATCACCGGTGTGTTAATTTATGAAACAAAAGTTTGAAGCAGAAACTTTTATTCTCCTAATATTACAAGAGACAAGAAATTTTAGTGACTTTCGAAGTATTTTAGATTGGTAAGTGATTGAACCAAATATGAGTTTCATATGTGAAATTTTAAGCGACATAAATTAAATATTGAGATTTATGGTGGAGGTTCATGAAGAGACGAGTTAAACCTTACAGCTTAATTTCTTGAAGGAGTTTTGTGTATGACGTTTCATGTATATGTGATTAATGAAGAAAGGGCGACCTGGTAAGCAACGTAAAGTTGAAACCGTCACCCTATCTCCCTTATATTGGATAGAGTTATGATTATAACTGATCACTATGATCATGATTCTTTCCTTTTCGTCCCTCAAGTAGTGTAATCGAGAAATTGAGAATTATAAATACACATGAAAATCATAAAAAATTTCACAAGTTGGTGAATCACTGAACTCACACACGACGAATTGATTCTTGAATGTGCAAGAAACATGTGTGTATTTACACTTCAAGAAGGAAGTTGTGTTATTTATCTAGTCATGGCTAAAGAAACGGCTAAGTGGATTAGAGATCCAATTTGTCAAAATTCCAATGTGATGGAATGTATAGAAATATCTTTTAGAATGGCCATTAATGACATGTTTGTCAAGTGATCTAGAAACTTGAGTGTTCGTGATGTGACCGACTAGTTGTGTATAAATACATCGGAAATAGCTCGTTAAGTTTCTGACGAGAGACTTAGTGAGTGTTACTACAAGAGACATGGGTCTGAAACCATAAGTGAATCGGTTAGTGATGGTAACCTGACTTGAATTTAGTGCTCCTATCTCCAAGTTTAATGGGTAATAACAAGTCACTACTTGGTAGAAGGTACTATCGAATAATTGACCCATGTAGTAGAGATAGTACGGCGTTGCCAAGAATGAGGATGAGATTACTCTCGTAACAAAGCTTTTGAGGCGTCTTAGCAACGAAGACATTAGAGTAGCTTTGCCTATATGACCTAAAGGTGGTGCCGCCTTGAATAGAAAATTGTGTGGTTTATTTCTTAGAGGGTCATGTTGTTCCCCTAACACGCTTAGAGTTAACTAGAAAGTTAATCTATTAGTGTTTATGACTGATACGATGTATTAGATTGATTATAAATAATGAGTAAAACAAAATATAAAAACACAAGGTTTTTCAACGTTTAAATTCTTATTAGAAATGAATCAAAGAATCTATTACCCAAGTGTTTTGTAGAACAAACACTTGGGATTGAATAGACAAGGTATGATGTCTCCTATCTAAACTCAAGCAATGCTTAAGTGGTAACAATTTGACCCACTGAGCTATCTCAGGGAGTAGTTACTCTTTGTAGGAGAAAAGGGGTATTGTTAAAGTCTAAGCTTTAATTGCACAAAATACCTAGCCCACTTTTCTCCATCTGTTTGCTATTTATAGGCAAACAGATAAGAGTACTGAAGGATTAAAATAACAAAAGGAATTCAAAGCGTGTCTGACAATTACAACAGTAATTATCATTTCCAAGAACCAATAGGAGTGGGCTAATCGTCTAGCAGATAGTTGGTGCTGACACATCTTGACTTTTAGCCATTAAGGGAAAGGCTTGTTTCTGACAAGATAAGATTTCATCTTATCTCTTCAAACCCTTCCCGCCTATTGTCGCCTTTCTTTCAGGCTATGGGTTCTTCAGTCTTTGTCTTCATTCTTCAGTCTTTAATCACTTATTGTTGTTGAGGAGACTGGGGTTCAGTGAGCTATTGTCTAACGCTCACTGAACCCATTACCTTCTTCTTCGTCTCAAGTAACACTTCAGGGAGTACCGCCTACCTGAATTGGTGAGTCTTTCTTCTTAGACTCTTCCTGAGCATCTTGAAGGTAACTCACCGAGTGACTGTTCACTCAGTGACTTAGAATGTTTTTGGTTTAATTAACACTTAGCTTAATTTGTAATCAAATCCTGTTTTAACGACTCTTGGGTACTGAAGGACCCAACAATCTCCCCCTATTTGGATATAAATTATGCTGAAGTGTTTTTGATCAGTTATGAGTGAGCTAATGACTTCTGCTCATACTGAATGTACTAGAAAGTAAATAAGGACACTTAAATAACAAAACAAAGGAACATCATTTTATTGATTTCATTACAAGGGTCCTAACTACTAAATGTACATGATAGAGGTGTTGCAGATTCTCAGTCCAGTTTGTATCCAAGGGCTTCAAGCTTGGGTCTCTTGGATTCCAGCTCATGTTGATCAGGATGAAGTTGAATCTTGGTTCTCAGGTCTTGGCAGAACCTCGCATTTTCAGGACTCTAGATTGGTGAGGCCATCATGAGAAAACCAAGCATGGCTTTGATTCCTGCCTGATCAATATCACTCCATCTTTGGAAGGCTGGATCTCCAAACTCATCAGTGAAGAATATCCCTCTCTCAGATTGTTCAATGACCTTGTTGTTCAAGAATGTAACTCCTTCAGCGAGGGCTCTGTTGCATTCAAGGCCAGGGACTCTGATCTCAGGCTCAGATCTAATTAGCTTCCTCTTTCTTCTAGAGGTCTGAGAGGGGGCAGGCTAACTGGCTGGAGCTGGGAGAAGTGAGGGAATACCAAGTTCTTTAGGTGTGGCTTTCAGTTTTTCATATCTTAGCTTCAGGGATTTCATCAGTTCCCTGACGGCCACATTTGACTTCTTGAATATGATTGGACCCAGTTCATCCAATTCAGAGATCCTAAAGTCAGCAAATCTGAAGGGTTCATGAATTTCAAAGTTCCTCTTGTCAGGACCTCTGAAAATAGTGATGACAGCAGGCTTGGTGTTCTGATGAATCTTTACATCAGTAATGGGTTCAGGTCTCAGTCTGCTTGTCATTACCCATTGGTATTTCTCAATCCTCTTTTGCCTTATCTCCTCATTCCTTTTCAACCTTTCTTCTCTTTTCTGCCTGAGAGCAGCCATCTCAGCATGCTGAGCTTTCACAAAGCTCTGACCACCTTTCCTTTTAGCAAGAGCTTGAGGCTGTAATCCAATCTTTTCAGCCTCTTCTCTAATAACATGAATGAGAGCAGACTTGTTCTGCCTTTCTTCCTCAGCAGCTTTCTTCAACCCTTCTTCCTTCTCGATATGAGCCTGAAGTTCAGACTCAGTGAGAAGATGCATCACTTCATTGATTTCATAAGGGACCTTGATTGGTTCATCAGGGTTTGGCCTTCTTTCTGTGGATGCAGGTACCAATATTGTAGGCTCAGGCTCAGTAGTAGTTAGAATGCCTTTGCCTTTGTCTTGGTGAGATGAAGATGGGGTTGTTTCAGGAATCTCCCCCTCAGTGTGAGAAGGAGGTTGCTCTTCAGTGACTTTCTCCCCCTCAACTGTTGCTTGACCCATGGTGAGAGCAAGAGTTGGTGCGCTCACTGAAGTTGAGGGAGCAGACTAACCTTTGAAGGCTTGATATATCTCAGTCATCATTGATTTGATGTCTAAGGTGTCCTACTGAAGAGTTGAGACCTTAGCCTCAAGAGAAGCCTGAGAAGCCTCAATTGCTGTCATCCTTGGTCCAAGATTCCAAGCCAAGGAAGAAGAAGATGTAGCCCAAGATGCTAAGTGTGACTCCATAAGACCCAGGGAAGACTTGATGGAGTCCACTATAGAGCCGAGTCCCTGAAGATTGGAGGATTTCAACATGTTTACCAGCTCAGTCAACTGAGTAGCCTGTTGCTGGTAGGTCTCAGAAGCCTGAAGAATTTTCTTGTTAAGCTCAGGGTCATCTTTCACTGACTCTTGAATAGTTTCAAGGCTCTTGTGGATGTTGGTGAGAGCTTTGTTGAACAGTTTAAGATTCTCATCAAGATTTTTCAGGGAGAAGGAGATAGATGACTTGTGCTCATTAACATCATCATGATAGGATTCCACTGATTCTTTCAGGTTGACATAATGAACAGCAGCTTCACAGTGTTGGTAAAAAATTTCTTCAGTTAGCCCAGTAAAGAGAGCATTATTGGCCTTTTGTAGGAACTTGACAAATTGTCTTTCAGTGAGAGGAAGAAAGTTGTCATACTTCCTGAGTTCTGGAGGGCAGGATGATTTAGAATCTGAAGAATGATCAGCCTGAGATTCTGATTCTTCACCATGTGGAGAGGACTGATGCGATTGTTCAGTAGGTTGAGCATCATTCTCCATATCATCACCTTCCTCATATACTTCTTCCTCACTCTCAATACTGAGCTCTTCATCAGACATAAGAACAGCCTGAAGATCCGCCATCGACTGAATCTGCAATGGGTTTTGGCCAGGTCCTGACCCTTCCATATAAACTGAGTGGGTTTGCTCAGCCTGGTGTTTGGGGTCAGTTCCCGAGAGACTGGATTGGGTGGTGGGTTCCGTATCAGCGGGTGGTTTAAATCCCACTGAGTCTTTGTCCCCCTTAGCGCCTTCAAGTACTGACGAGTGTTTTTTAGTGCTATCATGAGGCACCGTTTGTGATTGTTGATGGACCCCCTTCCCATCAGGGTTGTACTGCCCTTTTGGGGATTTAGGGTCTGTAAGGAATTAAATATTCCATAGATTTGATGATCACAAACAAGAAGAATGAAACATATAGAATACTGAAATGATAAGCAAAATACGCTAAGAAGGTACTGCTGCTAGTTCAAATCAACCTACTGCTAGTGTATTTCAAGGTACTGCTGGTTCAGAGCAAGGTACTGCTACTACAAGTGAAGGTACTGCTAGTACAAAAAGGTACTGCCAGAAGGTACGGGTAGAGCAAAGGTACTGCTAGTTGATTCAAAGGTACTGCTAGTACAAACAAGGTACTGCTAGTGTAACCAAGCTGCTGCTGGATCAGTGAGTCATACTGCTGCTACAAAGATAAGAACGAAGAAGATATTATTTTGTATGAGTCATGTTTATACAAATATAATATCTAGATATTTTATCAAGTCATCAAGTTGAACACTCAAGATACAAGTTGTATCTTATTGACTTGACACATGTAAAAGCAAGTGGATGACTAAGACTTATCAAACTTTGTAATGATCTCCTTTATACTATAAAAAGGAGATCACACCCTTAGATAAAAGTGTGTCTTGGTTGTGATTGAAACAATCAACACCAAAGTGCTTCGTACTCTCAAATTACAACAACACAAAGTTGTGTTAAAATGTAAGAGCACTTAAAGAGTGTGTGTGGGAACATCAGACGAGGGGTCTGATGAACATTGGACATGGGGTCTAATGTTGTTTAGGTTTGTTTAGCCTCAAGGATCTTCGATCCCTGATTAGATAGTAATCGTGTTATATTGATCATGTAACATTGGGGCTAGTTGGATTAAACAAACGGTAAACTTGGAAAAACCTTGTCGTGATATTATTGTATTCTTTGTTAAGAATATTCCGCCAATACTATCATTGTTCTTTAAACGTAGAAATCCTAGATCAAAGGCTTAACAGCCTAGAGCCCATAAACGATCACGTAAACTCGTTGTTAGTTAAGTAACCTCTAAAACGAGTTTCCACAATTGGTATCAGAGCGGGGGGCTCTGGATCTAGGAAAAGAAAAGGTTTTTAGCTAAAGAAAGAAGAAAAATTCGGATCTGGTTCGTATTTTCGTAACTCACTGCAGGGCTATTTTCAAAAGGCGATAACTCCTTCGTTAACCGTTGGATCGGGCTGAAATTTTTGTTGAAGGTTCTTGGTATATCAAGGTAGATTCTCACCGGAGGGATCTTCAATCTGAGCCTTAGGTTGCAAGATATGCATCGTTGAAAACTGCTGCAAAAACAGTTGAGGTATTATCGAATTTTTGGTTTTTCTTTCTTGGTTTACACACACATAGGGGAAGAATCACACACAGAAGAGAGTTGGTTCTTAAAAGATAAAAAGGCTTGTTTATCAATTTATTATTGGTGAAAAAGGTTATTTGTTGCTTATTTGAAGTTGAGGTTGTATTTTTCAAGATTGTGTTTTGTCATATCTTTGGAAGAAAAGATAACTTGTTTGTGCTACAATTTCATATGATTACGACTTGTTAAATCTAGTTTTCATAGGTCAAGGGGAGGATGGACGAAGACCTAGTTAACTATCACTTAAAGGAGTTGCTTTGTCGCGCTCAGTGTCTCATTGGAAATGAGGATTTAGTCAAGAGACTGCGGTCTACTTATATGGTGTTAGTATAAGTTCAAAGTCAGTTTTAGTACAAGATATAGGACACAAGATTGGTTTATTCAGCTTCATCAACAAGTTGGTAATGATTGGTTTTTCTTCATCAGTCATAAAAGCCTACAGAATGGAGATTCGAATGGTTAACATATTAGTTTCAGGGGAAGCTTCAATGTTAAAGATGTTTAACCATTTATTGTATTTGTGCAACACCACAAGGGAAAGTTATTGATTCTTACTACTGTTGATTAGTATTAGTTCATAGTTGTAAAGATCATATTTGTAATATTCTCTATTTGTTGATAACAAAAAGGGGAAGAGATGTGGTGTATAGCATAGATTAAGGGGAAGTCAGTATGGTTTCATTCATGGTGAGATTTAGTTATCTCAATTTCTCTACTTTGTCTAGGGAAATTCGTACAAGAATGTGTTTGTTTTGTAATCATCAAATAGGGGAAGATTGTAAGGAATTAAATATTCCATAGATTTGATGATCACAAACAAGAAGAATGAAACATATAGAATACTGAAATGATAAGCAAAATATGCTAAGAAGGTACTGCTGCTAGTTCAAATCAACCTACTGCTAGTGTATTTCAAGGTACTGCTGGTTCAGAGCAAGGTACTGCTACTACAAGTGAAGGTACTGCTAGTACAAAAAGGTACTGCCAGAAGGTACGGGTAGAGCAAAGGTACTGCTAGTTGATTCAAAGGTACTGCTAGTACAAACAAGGTACTGCTAGTGTAACCAAGCTGCTGCTGGATCAGTGAGTCATACTGCTGCTACAAGGATAAGAACGAAGAAGATATTATTTTGTATGAGTCATGTTTATACAAATATAATATCTAGATATTTTATCAAGTCATCAAGTTGAACACTCAAGATACAAGTTGTATCTTATTGACTTGACACATGTAAAAGCAAGTGGATGACTAAGACTTATCAAACTTTGTAATGATCTCCTTTATACTATAAAAAGGAGATCACACCCTTAGATAAAAGTTTGTCTTGGTTGTGATTGAAACAATCAACACCAAAGTGCTTCGTACTCTCAAATTACAACAACACAAAGTTGTGTTAAAATGTAAGAGCACTTAAAGAGTGTGTGTGGGAACATCAGACGAGGGGTCTGATGAACATTGGACATGGGGTCTAATGTTGTTTAGGTTTGTTTAGCCTCAAGGATCTTCGATCCCTGATTAGATAGTAATCGTGTTATATTGATCATGTAACATTGGGGCTAGTTGGATTAAACAAACGGTAAACTTGGAAAAACCTTGTCGTGATATTATTGTATTCTTTGTTAAGAATATTCCGCCAATACTATCATTGTTCTTTAAACGTAGAAATCCTAGGTCAAAGGCTTAACAGCCTAGAGCCCATAAACGATCTCGTAAACTCGTTGTTAGTTAAGTAACCTCTAAAACGAGTTTCCACAGGGTCCTTGACTCCCTGAGACCCTGAGTGTGATTTCTCAGGGACGTTAGCAGGATGTGATTGGGTGTGAGTCCCCTTCCCAGTTGAGTAGTGCTGCCCAACCGAGGATTCAGGACCCTTTTCTCCCTCAGGCCCTGATTGTGATTTGTCAGTGCCTTCATCAGGATGTGATTGGGTAGAGGTTCCTGACCCTAGTGACTTTTTTATGTCAGTAGAGTCATGAGGAAATTGGGGTTTGCCCGAGGTCACTGAGGATGATTTATCAGTGACCTCCGTTGGCGTTTGTTTTTGGGTCAAGAGGGTCTCAGTGAGGGGTGTCTCAGTGGTCTTGGTCATATTTAACCCTTGTTTAGGGTTGTTTGAGGCATCAGTCTCAGTGGCGAGTGGTTTGGGTCTAACCACCTTACTGGACTGACCCTTCTTTGTCTTCTTCACCTTCTTTGTAGGTGAAGGTACTGGTGAAACAGCATTTTCACCCTAAATAACCATAAGCTTGTAGGTTGTCAAGGCGATTGGTGTAACCTGCTTGAATAGTTGGCCTTGTGTAAGACGTCAGGATTTGATCCTTGGACGTCAGGCCTAATATATTCAGCGCCAAGTAGGTCCTGAAGCACACAGGAAATGAATCTAGGATAGGACATATGTCTTTGCCTAGACTTTCCTGATAGCTTGGCCACGAGGTCTCGGAAGATTATCCCTCCGATATCAATTTTTCTACCCTCCAAGAGACTGAACACCATCAATTGTTGTGATGAGTTCAATTGCTCCGTGGAGGATTTATTTCCCCCTAGGACCTGAATGACAAAAGTCATCAGGATCCTCCAGACAGGATGGAACCCGGTTTTGATGATTGGTGCTTTAGCCAATAGGCTTCCTTAGGCCGCTTCAGGTTGTTTAGGGTCATGCGGCCCTAGAAAAAGCAAATCGGCTTTAACTTCCTGGTCAATGGGGTTGGGATCAAAATTCACAGTGAAATCAAGGCCAGTGGCTTTGATAAAGGTTTTGTAATCAAGGGAGAGGGTCCTTCTCCCATTCATCACTGTGAATGTTATGATTGAGTCCCTGGTGTCTTCAGGGCTTGTTGCCACTGCCGTACACCAAAATTCCTTCAAGTAGTTATGATATATGATAAAGGGGGTCTTTGTAAATGTCATAGCAAGAAAGCAGTTTTGTAAATACTTGATTACATTCCTGTACGCCCAAAACTTTTGAGGATAGGAAAAATTGCCTACCACATTGTTCTTGGTCATATCTACGCCCTCAATTTGGAATTCCACATTAGGGGCGTATGTAATAGCATTAGAGGAAGCCATTTTGTTGGGTAAGTCTGGGTAACAAACTGGACTGGGTTTCTAAATGCTAAGAACACACACACACAAGATATTTATTTTGAAAGAAAAAGGCAAGAGTTTGCTTATGATTTTCTAAAAACGTGTGTGTGTGTGTTTTTTTTATGGGGGTATTTATAGGGAAGTGGAGTAGAGGGTATTTTAGTCATTAATCGGTTTAATATTTCTCAACAGATAATTTTTGAAAATCGTTTTGAATAAAAACGTTTGAGATCCGCATTTAATGCATAACTACTCCACTATCCCTGTTTTGCGCAACTGTCGAGGTGAATTGTTGGGAATTACAGATTTGATGATTACAAAACACACGAGCAAGAAATAAAGAAAGAAGAAACAATGAGGACCTAATATGTAATAGTTAGCTTTCTTAGTAAGCTAGGGTTTGTAACCTCCCTCTATTATATAAAGAGGGTAGGCGTCTAGGTTACAAGCATCCATTTCATAGTTCGTCTCTCCAATGAGAGTCGATTGAAACGCATAGAGCGTGTAGTAGTAGTAGTTTGTAGTAGTTTATTTTTATTTTACGTTTAATAAAGAAAAACCTTGTTAGAAACTTTGATTGTTCTTATTATTATTCCGCTGTGCAAATCATTGTTTCTATTATCCTAGATGGGCTTGATCTTGGTTTCACATTGGTATTTTACATATGGAAGAATTAAAAGCTGGAATATTTCCTTAAAGATAGAAGATTTAGAAGATTTGTTATTATCTTCGTAGTTAGCTTTTGGTGTAAGCTAGGGTTTTATTGTAAACCCTCTATATAAAGGGTATTAGCCAAATAGTTTTGGACACTAGAAAAATGTAGATCTCTAATGAGAGTCTAGCAGTAACGTGTGATTGCACACGTTAATTTGTTTTTAATAGGTTTATTATTATTCAATAAAGAAGCGCGTTTCACTATATATATATATATATATATATATATATATTATTATCTATTCCTGCTGGTTGCTTTGGTTTCTGCTGGTTGGTTCCCGCTGGTAGTTGTTTGGTTTCTGCTGCTCGGTTCCTGCTGGTGGATTCAGTTTGTGCTGGTTTTGATATATTTTATTCTAGGTCCACAGACGCCCTTGGATCTTGGACGATGTGATGCTTATGGCTTGGTTACTTTTCTTGATTTGGTTTGGTGTTTACGAGTTTGTTTAGTACCTAACATAATGATGTCGTGGAAGGTCCGGGACCACACGCATTATTATAGGGTTTGATCTGGGATCAAATGTGCGGTTATGGATGATGAACGTCCGGGACGACAGTTCATAACTGAGGTGTAATAAACATGTCTTGTTTGCACTAAATCAGATAAAGACATTTGATGCATTAGTTTTTTAATCGATTATGTAACAAGTTCACTCTTTTTGTGAGATGCAAGGAGAAATTGAGGTAGATCGCCGGCTGAGGCAACAGTTACATGAGAGAGGAGGATGTTTTTGCATTTATGTTTCATTTTCAAGCCGATTAAAGTCCGAGATTCATGAGATGGTTAGTATATTTTTAAGGGGAAGCTTATTGTTCAAAAATACTTAACCATCTACATGTATCACTTGAGGGGAAGCGTTTACGAGATGCACAAGACCCGTATTGGATGATTACAAAAAAGGGGAAGAAGATTTATAATGTGCAGCTTATTATTTGTGATGACATGTTTTAGCATTGTTTCTTCATGCAGATTGTTTTGTAATATCAAATAGGGGAAGATTGTTGGGAATTACAGATTTGATGATTACAAAACACACGAGCAAGAAATAAAGAAAGAAAAAACAATGAGGACCTAATATGTAATAGTTAGCTTTCTTAGTAAGCTAGGGTTTGTAACCTCCCTCTATTATATAAAGAGGGTAGGCGTCTAGGTTACAAGCATCCATTTCATAGTTCGTCTCTCCAATGAGAGTCGATTGAAACGCATAGAGCGTGTAGTAGTAGTAGTTTGTAGTAGTTTATTTTTATTTTACGTTTAATAAAGAAAAACCTTGTTAGAAACTTTGATTGTTCTTATTATTATTCCGCTGTGCAAATCATTGTTTCTATTATCCTAGATGGGCTTGATCTTGGTTTCACATGAACAGTTGTGCCGTTTACAAAAAAGTGTAATTTGCAGGGTTGAGTCATCACATATCTGTTATGTGATTGGAGAGGCATTAAATGCCAAGTGGGAATGTGGTGGCCCATGAGGTGTATGCCAGAAAGGCAAATGAACAAATATTCTTATATTAAATAAGAATTCAATTACCAACCTCGGACATTTATTAACTAGATACTTAGAGCATTTAAGTTAGCATTAAATGTCATCTGAGGGACCTGAATGACTCGCCATTCAGTGAACCAGCTTGATCAGGAATTGGGTTTAGTCCTGATGGTTCAAGGGTTCAGGAACTTGGGTTTAGTTCCTGAGGTTCAATGATTCTGGAACTTGGGTTTAGTTCCTGAGGTACAATGGTTCAGGGACATGGGTTTTGTTCCTACTCTTTAGGGATGATGATTCAGTGATCTTTTTCACTGAGGAACACATTGATTCAGGGACCTGGGTTTTTCAGAATTTACACCTAGTTGGATGGATTCAATCAGTGGACTGAATCTCAATCTCCAACATTCCTAATTTAGCTTTCAGTCTTGTGAAAGTTGGTTCATCCAATGGTTTGGTGAATATATCAGCTAGCTGATATTCAGTAGGAATAAAGTGTAATTCAATGTCACCATTTATGACATGGTCCCTGATGAAGTGATATCTAATATCAATGTGTTTTGTTCTCTGATGAAGAACAGGGTTGTTTGAGATGGAAATAGCACTTGTGTTATTACAAAATATGGGAACCATCTTGTACTGAATTCCATAGTCACTGAGTTGACTTTTCATCCAGAGTACATTTGCACAACAACTAACTGCTGCAACATATTTAGCTTCAGCTGAGGACATGGCAACTGATTGTTGCTTCTTAGCACTCCAACAGACTAGTTTTCCAACAAGGAACTGGCAGGAGCCTGAGGTGCTTTTTCTGTCCATGTTGCATCCAGCATAGTCAGAGTCGGAGTATCCTTTGAGATCAAAGCCTGAACATTTTGGATAATATAATCCAAGGTTTGGAGTACCTTTCAGGTACCTGAATATCCTTTTCACAGCAGTGATATGAGATTCTCTTGGGTCAGATTGATATCTGGCACACAAACAGACTGAGAATTGGATATCAGGCCTTGATGCAAGTAGATACATCAGTGATCCTATCATTCCTCTAAAAAGAGTTTGATTCACTGGTTTTCTAGTGAGATCAGGACCAAGGTTGTTTGGGGGTACCATGGGAGTCTTGACTGAGGCACAGTCACTGAGCTCATACTTCTTCAGTAGGCTTCTGACATACTTCTCTTGACTGATAGAGGTTCCTTTATCAGTCTGCTTGATTTGCAGACCAAGGAAGTAAGTCAGTTCTCCATCATGCTCATTTCAAATTTCTTTGCCATCAGTTTTTCAAACTGTTTGCAAAGTTTATAACTTGTTGAGCCAAAGATGATGTCATCAACATACACTTGTACAAGTATGACATCATTATTTGTCTTGTAGATAAACATAGTTTTGTCTATCTTGCCTTTGACAAATTTATTTTGGATCATGAAGGCTGAAAGAGTTTCATACCATACCCTTGGAGCTTGTTTTAGTCCATAAAGGGCTTTGTTAAGCTTGTAGACATAGTCAGGAAACTCATGGCTTTCAAATCCAGGAGGTTGCTGAACATAAACTTCTTCTTTCAGTGAGCCATTTAAGAATGCACTTTTAACATCCATTTGGTACACCTTGAAGTTCATTTATGTAGCAAAAGCAAGGAAGATCTTGATGGCTTCTATCCTTGCTACTGGTGCAAATGTTTCTTCATAGTCAATGCCTTCTTGTTGATTATAGCCTTTGGCTACAAGTCTGGCTTTGTTTTTAATGACTATGCCATTTTCATCAGATTTGTTTTTGAATACCCATTTCATGCCAATGACTGAAACATCTTCAGGACAATTGACCAAGGTCATAACCTTGTTTCTGTCAAATTGTTCCAGTCCATCATGCATGGCCTGAACCCAACTTGGGTGATTAAGTGCTTCCTTGACAGTTTTGGGTTCAATTGTGGAGATGAAGTCCACAAATAGGCATTCATTGGCTGAGGCTGCTCTCAGTTGTGTAGCCATGCTTCTTGTAAGCATGCCTTCAGTAGGCTCACCAATTATATTGACAGGTTCTATATCCTGAGACCTAGTCCAACTGTCCTGAGGTCTTGGAAACTGACTAGAACTTGTAGAGGCCTGATGGGTAGGATCAGGATCAGACACATGATGATTTTCAACATTTTGAGTGTCTAAGTGAGTTGACTCATCACTGTGATTGTTTGGTTCCTGAGCACTTTGTTCAGACAGAATGATTTCATCAGTACTTCTTTGTGCTTCAACAAACTCAGTGATGGTTGGGTAAGGAAGGTTGTGGGGAATGATGTAATAGGAGATGTTAGCATTTTCTTGGTACTGAGTGGAAGGACCATTTTCCGGATGATGTTCATCAGGAGGGTATCTTGATGATTCATCAATACCTATCTCTTCCACTGAGTTGTTAGAGACACTGATTGCATCAATGCTCTCATCAAAGGTAACATGAAATGTTTCCTCAGTATGCTGTCTCCTAGTGTTGAACACCCTGAAGGCTTTAGAGACAAGGGAGTATCCCAGGAAGTATCCATCATCAGCTTTGGCATCAAATTTTCCTAAGTGATCCTTGTGATTATGAATAAACACAGGACACCCAAAGACATGAAAGTAGCTGATGTCAGGGATCCTTCCCTTGAATAACTCATAAGGAGTTTTGCTATGTCTCTTGACAATGATGGATCTGTTTTGTGTGTAATAGGCAGTCTTTACTGCTTCAGTCCAGAAGTGTTTGGAAAGGACTGATCCATTTAGCATTGTCCTGGCTGCTTCAATGAGTGTTCTATTTTTCCTTTCAGCAACACCATTTTGTTCAGGTGTGTAAGGTGAGGAAATTTTTTGGGAAATTCCTTTCTCATCACAGAAACATTCAAATTCATAATTTTTGAACTCTGTTCCATTGTCAGTCCTAATCTGTTTAACCTTGATGTCATTTTGATTTTCAATGTTCCTGACAAAGGACATAATTGTTTCAGCTGCCTGACTCTTTTTTATCAGGAAGTATAACCAAGTGTATCTTGAGTACTCATCCACAATGACCAGAGTATACTTCTCATGGTTAATGGATCTAGGACTAATTGGTCCAAATAGATCCATATGGAGAAGATGTAGGCAGTTCCTGATGGAAAAGTTGGTTTTGCTTTTAAAGGATGCTATGTGATGTTTACCTTTTTCACAAGCTGAGCATGGTTTATCCTTTGAAAACACAATAGATGGTAAGCCAAGGACCTTGTTTTGTTTTACAAGGTTGTTTATGTTTTTGAAGTTCAGGTGGGCGAGTCTCTTATGCCAAAGCCAGTTGAGAGTATCAGTGGCCTTGGTAAAGAGACAAGTTCCATTCTGAGTCAGACTGGACATGTCCAACACATAAACATCATGTCTTCTTGGTGCAATAAGGACAACTTCCTTATTAGCATTGAAGATGATTCCTTGCTTATCATCAAACTGAACTATGTATTTAGCATCACATAGTTGACTGACACTGATCAGATTATATTTAAGACCATTTACATAAGTTATCCTAGTAAAGACTATACCATTGCAGTTTACTGAACCATAACCTTTAGTGAGACACGATGAGTTATCAGCAAATATCACTTTGGGTCCAAGTTCATCCACATACTTGTGCAGATAATCTTTCACACCAGTCATGCTCCTTTAACATCCACTATCTAGATGCCAAATAGGATCCCTGGCATGCCTGACTCAGTACTACTAGGTTGGTCAGTGAGTCCAAGCATATTTTTCAGAGCCCAACTTTCAGGGAGCAAGATTTTTTCCAGTCTCAAAGTTTGGTCACTTACTGACTGGGTTGCCCCTGACTATCCAGTCATTCGACTTGGGTAGCATTTCTTGCTCAAAAGATATGCCAGCTGGAACAAAGGTCATTTCACTGTGACTCACATTAGGGTTATCAATGAGATGGTTAATTCCTATTATTTTCCTAGGAATTAAACCCACAGTATCAAAGACCTTGGGGTTCTTTTTGGTCCAGCCTTGAATGACAGCCTTTTCTTTGTTAAGTTCAGTTTGTAGGGCTTGGTTTTGTTTCAAAATTTCGGTGTTCTGAATTTGTAGAGTAATTGTTTCTAATTTGGCTTGCTTTAGTACAAGCAATTCATCTCTACATTTATTCAATTCTGACACTATATTGTTATATTTTGAAAACAGGTTAAGCCTTTGTTCCTCAACAAACTTAAGATCTACACAAATATAATGCATGTAAGATTGCCAATCAGAATCATCATCCATAGAAAGTAAAGTGTTTACCTTCTTCATGGTGATGTTTACCCACTCTCCATTCCTTGCATGGCTTTTCCCAACAGCCACCTGATCACCTTCAGAGAGTGCCATCAGTGCACTCACTCTAATTTCCTCATCTGAGGAGACCTCTTCTTCATCCCAGTCATAAGCTTCAGCTACTAAAACCTTGTTCTTTGCCTGAACAGGTTTGGATGTTTGAGCAGCCTGAGACATAGAGGGATTAGTTTCAAGAAGTGCAAGTTTAGCCTTAGCTTTCCTATATTTTGTTTCAAAGTATTTTTGACCCTTGTTTTGAAATTGTTGGGTCGACTGAAACATTCTAGGTTGAAACTTGCCAGTTCCTGAGGAACTATTTCCTGAAAATTTGTAAGAGGGTTCTGAGATGGTTTTAGAATAACAGTCCCTAGCAAAATGACCCTTTTTACCACAGTTAAAACATTCAGTGGTCTCATTTGCTTTTCCTTTTGAAAAGTGTTGGAAAATTTAGTGCACTTGAGGGAAATATTCATACCTGGGAATGGGTTTGGAGGTACGGAGTGTACACCCATTTGGTCAATATTTACCCAGACTCAATTAAGTCGTTATAGTATAAATGATAATGCTGCTGATGCAAATCATTCTGCTGCTAGCATTATCATTCCTGCTGTTAGCTTTATCATTCCTGCTGCTAGTGTTATCTGTTTCTGCTGCTAGCGTTATTGCTGCTGATGCAGAACAATTCTTCTGCTAGCATTAGTGATGCTGCTGGTAGGCTTAGTCTGTTCCTGCTGGTAGGCTAAGTCTGTTCCTGCTGGTAAGCTTGTTGTTTCTGCTGGTCAGCTATTTCTGCTGATAAGTTGATAACCACTGATTCCTACTATTATGGATAATTAATGGGCCGTTAATTATGCATAATTCTATGGGCTAGGGTTTTGAGTAAACTCTATTATAAATAGAGATCATCACATGGCATGAATAACATGACACATAAACCCTAAACACTAAAGTACGATCGGTTCTTGCTTTGTGCCTAGAACAAGAACATCACTTGGTTTGATCCCAAAGAGATATTCGTGCAACCCAGGCATAGGGTCGAATAGTTTCTATTGGAAAGTGATAACACGACTTCAAGTGAATATCCGGTACCTTATTGATTATCTTTACCCTGTTTGGTTGCACCACGACACACCATAAAACCAACAATCAATAGAAACTATTTAGTGATAATCAATGGCGGCTGTTATGAGACATATGGCTTCTAACTTTTCTAAGCTGGAAAAGTTTGAAGGTATGGATTTCAGACGATGGCAGAAGAAGATGAAGTTCTTGTTGACCAGCATGAACGTGGCATATGTTGTGACCACTCCTATTCCTGCTGATTATGGGGATGATGCTACCATGGAACAGATGAGGAACAGAAGCAAATGGGAGAACGATGACTATGTCTGCAGAGATTTAATCCTAAATGGTATGTCTGATACTCTGTTTGATATTTATCAGAATGTGGAATCTTCTCAAGAACTATGGGATTCTCTGGAAGCCAAATATATGGCTGAGGATGCATCAAGTAAGAAGTTTCTTGTAAGTAATTTTAACAATTACAAAATGGTCGATTCTAGACCGGTCATGGACCAATACAATGAACTTCTTAGTATACTTGGTCGTTTCACTCAACACAAGATGAACATGGATGAGGCTATTTCAGTCTCTTGTATCATCGATAAGCTACCTCCTTCTTGGAAAGATTTCAAGCATATGCTTAAGCATAAGAAGGAGGAGTTAACTCTGGTTGAGTTGGGCAGTCATTTACGAATTGAGGAATCACTCAAATCGCATGAAAGTGACAAGCCAAAGAGCAGCACTGCTGCTGGTCCATCAGTTGTCAATATGGTGGAGCATAACAACTCCTCCAGGTACAATGACAACAAGGGCAAGCGTAAGCATCAGGATAACACCGAAACTGATCCTAACAAGAAGTCTAAGGCTAGTTGTTGGAAGTGTGGTAAAACTGGACACTTCAGGAAGGATTGTAAAGGTGGAAAGATTGGCAATAAGACCAAAGGATCAGGCACAAGTGGATCTGGGAATGGTAACACCAATTCCCTGAAAGGTCAGAATATATTTAATAAGTTCTTTTGGATTTATTATGTTACATATATATCTGAATTATACTTTGTGCAGGATGATGATGTTGCGTGGTGGGTTGACTCTGGAGCAACAGTCCATGTGTGTAAAGATAGAAGCTGGTTCAAGACCTACGAGTCAATGAATGATGGTTCTATTCTTCATATGGGAAACGAGTCAACAGCCCTGGTGCATGGAAGAGGAAGTGTTGAGTTGAAGTTTAGTTCTGGAAAGATTGTTACTTTATTAAATGTTTTACATGTTCCTGATATTAGGAAAAACTTGGTTTCAAGTAGTATTTTAAATAATTGTGGTTATAAGCAAGTAATCGAATCTGATAAATTTGTTTTGTCTAAAAATGGTGTATTTATTGGTTTTGGTTATTTATGTAATCACATGTTTAGACTTAATATTGTTCATGATGTGGTTGATTCTGCTTTTATGTCTACATCTAGTTTATATGATTCAACCCTTTGGCATGCTAGACTTGGCCATGTACACTTTAAACGAATGCAAGATATGTCTAAGGATGGGTTAATCCCAGCATTTGACATGGACACTAAAAAGTGTAATACTTGTATGATGAACAAGATAACTAAGAAACCATTTAAAGATGTAAAACGTGAAACTAATGTGTTGGAACTAATACATAGTGATTTATGTGATTTACATGCTACTCCCTCATTGAGGAATAAGAAATACTTTGTTACTTTTATTGATGATGCTTCTAGGTATTGTTATGTTTACCTATTACATACTAAGGATGAAGCATTAGATAAATTTAAAGTATTTAAGACTGAAGTTGAATTGCAACAAGAGTCCCTGATCAAGAGATTAAGGACTGATAGGGGAGGTGAGTACATGGATACTCTGTATTTTCAGTCTGTTGGTATAATCCATGAAACGACTGCCCCTTATACTCCTCAGCAAAATGGAATTTCTGAAAGGAAAAACCGAGTGCTGAAGGAGATGGTTAATTTCATGATGTCCTACTCTGGGCTGAGTCAAGGGTTCTGGGGTGAAGCTATGTTAACAGCTTGCTATTTGCTAAATAGGGTTCCAAACAAAAGGAAAAAGACAACCCCTTATGAACTCTGGACTAAAAGGAAACCCAACCTGAATTATCTCAAGGTTTGGGGTTGTAGGGATGTTGTGAAACTCCCTGATCCGAAGCTTAAAACTTTGGGTGAAAGAGGCATTGAGTGCATCTTTGTTGGATATGTTGAGCATTCCAAGGCTTATAGGTTCTTTGTTATTGAAGCTAATGAGTCTGTCTCTATTAACTCAATAATAGAATCAAGGGATGCAATCTTTGATGAGAATAGATTCTCATCAGTCCCTAGACCAAGTCAAAGGATTCCTAATGGAACTAATGATGTTGGTGTATCAGAAACCTCTGATGAGGTCCCTGATGAGGTTGTGGAACAATAACCTGAACCTGAGCTCAGAAGGAGCACAAGGGTGAGGACTCCAAAATCATTTGGACCTGAATTTCAATTGTACTTAATTGAAGGAACAAGGGATGAGGTCTCTGACCAACACTCCTATTGCTTTAATGTTGAGGATGATCCCAAAACATTTGATGAAGCAATGAAGTCCTAGGATGTTGCTTTCTGGAAAGAAGCAATCAATGATGAAATGGACTCCATCATGGGCAACAACACTTGGGTGTTGGCTAATCTACCACCAGGTTGCAAGCCTTTGGGTTGCAAATGGATTTTCAAAAGGAAAATGAAGGTAGATGGAACTGTTGAAAAGTTCAAGGCTAGACTAGTCATTCAAGGCTTTAAACAAAAGTCAGGAATAGGCTATTTTGATACTTATGCCCCAGTGGCTCGTATCAGTACCATAAGATTGTTGATTGCCTTGGCATCTATTCACAATCTGGTGATTCATCAGATGGAAGTGAAGACAGCTTTCCTGAATGGTGAATTGGATGAGGAGGTTTACATGAACCAACCTCTGGGCTTCATCATGCCTGGCAATGAAAAGAAGGTGTGCAAACTGATTAAGTCCTTGTAATGGACTAAAACAGGCACCTAAGCAATGGCATCAAAAGTTTGATGAAGTGGTTTTGTCTAGTGGTTATTCACTTAACCAGTCTGGCAAATGTGTATTTAGCAAATTTGATGAATCTGGTAAAGGAGTCATCATTTGTCTATATGTTGATGACATGTTGATATTTGGAACTGACCAAAATCAAGTGGACCTAACAGAAGAATTTTTGTCATCAAGGTTCTCCATGAAGTATATGGGGGAGGCTGATGTTATCCTTGGTATAAGGATTAAACATAAAAGTAACAATATTTCTATCTCACAGTCTCATTACATTGAGAAGGTGTTGAAGAAATTTAATTACTTTGATTGTATTCCTGTGAGTACTCCTATGGATACAAGTGAGAAGCTTTTGCCTAATACTGGTAAGGTTGTATCTCAACTTGAGTATTCTGGGGTGATTGGCTGCTTGATGTATGCCATGACTTGTACTAGACCTGACATTGCATTTGCTGTGGGTAAATTGAGCATGTATTCTAGTAATCCTAGTGCTCATCATTGGCAAGCAATTCAGAGGGTACTGAAGTATTTGAAGAGAACTATGGATTATAGTCTCTCATATACTGGTTATCCTTCAGTATAAGAAGGATATACTGATGCAAGTTGGATCAGTAACACTGAGGACAATTCATCTACTAGTGGCTGGGTATTCCTACTTGGTGGAGGTGCAATTTCTTGGGCATCCAAGAAGCAAACTTGCATTACCAGTTCAACCATGGAATCTGAATTTGTGGGCTTAGCTGCTGCTGGTAAAGAAGATGAATGGTTGAGAAACTTGTTTCTTGAGATTCCATTGTGGCCTAAACTTATAGCACCTATTTCTATCCGATGTGATAGTGCTGCTACATTGGCAAAGGCTTATAGCCAGATGTACAATGGGAAGTCTGGACACTTAGGTGTCAGGCATAGCATGATTCGTGAGCTTATCATGAATGGGGTGGTATCTATAGAGTTTGTTAGATCTCAACTGAATTTAGTTGATCACTTGACGAAGGGTTTGGCTAGAGACTTGGTTTTTAAGTCTGCTAAAGGGATGGGTTTAAGTCTACCTTAGTCACTGAATGCAAAGACACCCAACTCCCTCCTGAGGAAACTTTGGAGTTGAGTTCAATGTGGAAAGCTGAACATTTAGTGGACTAGAGCACATGTTTTATTTACATCCCAAGGTTGTGCTCAGAACCTGCTGTAAAGGAGGATGAAGTCTTCACTTCTTAATGGTTAATTTTATTTGAAAAAGTACTTTGCAGGGGCATGATTAAAAGATGAACCACCTATGTAAATGTTGAAGTTTTGCCGCTTCAGGAAGCTTTAGGACTTTTAGCTTTTACAACATTTATGAATTGGATATGGACACATGGCTTGTATAGTGTCAAGAGTATTTTAGTGTTTGAAAATGTATGTGTATTTTATCTTCAGGTATTCAAATGGGTTGAAGGGTTCAATTCTTAGAACACCCTGATTCTCGAATATTTGAACGTGTAATTTACTAAGATGAGAATTCAATCTTCAAGATATTTTCATTTATGCATATGTTTTGTTTTGTGTTTTATTTTTCATGCAAAGGAAGTGAACTAAATTTGGGGAGGATTGTTGGAAAATTTAGTGCACTTGAGGGATATATTCATACCTGGTAATGGGTTTGGAGGTATGGAGTGTACACCCATCTGGTCAATGTTTACCCTGACTCAATTAAGTGGTTATAGTGTAAATGATAATGCTGCTGATGCAGATCATTCTGCTGCTAGCATTATCATTCCTGCTGTTAGCTTTATCATTCCTGCTGCTAGTGTTATCTGTTTCTGCTGCTAGCTTTATTGCTGCTGATGCAGAACAATTCTGCTGCTAGCATTAGTGATGCTGCTGGTAGGCTTAGTCTATTCCTGCTGGTAGGCTAAGTCTGTTCCTGCTGGTAAGCTTGTTGTTTCTGCTGGTCAGCTGTTTCTGCTGATAAGCTGATAACCACTGATTCCTACTATTATGGAAACTATTATGGATAATTAATGGGCCGTTAATTATGCATAATACCATGGGCTAGGATTGTGAGTAAACTCTATTATAAATAGAGATCATCACATGGTATGAATAACACGACACATAAACCCTAAACACTAAAGTACGATCGGTTCTTGCTTTGTACCTAGAACAAGAACATCACTTGGTTTTATCCCAAAGAGATATTCGTGCAACCCAGGCATAGAGTCGAATAGTTTCTATTGGAAAGTGATAACACGACTTCAAGTGAATATCCGTTACCTTATTGATTTTCTTTACCTTGTTTGGGTGCGCCACGACACACCATAAAACCAACAAAAAGTTGGACTGGTTTCTTTTGATGAAATGTTTTGATATGAGTGCCCTCTTTTCGAATTCTAAGTTTAAATCTTTTAGGTACTCATCACTAGTCCTTTCATCAATTTCATCCTCAGAATCCTCTTGAAAATCCTGCACAAAACCATTAGTATAAAAAGTAGTTGATATAGGTGTGGAGGTCAAGGTCTTTTTGGACTCAAGAGCTTTTGAGTCAGGGTATCTCCTTGAGATTAAGTTTTCTTCATAGACAAACTTCCCATAGATCTCAGGGAGCTCAAGAGTCTGAATGTGATTAGCATTTCTCAGGCCTTGTGAGAAGTTTAGCCACTTCTCAGGGAGACTGTTGACAAAGCCAACATTTGTCTCATGCTTAGACAACACTACACCATCATTTGATAGTTCGATTATCAAAGTCTTGTATCTGGTATAAGTCTGAGAGAGACTTTCAGAGTCCTTTGCCCTGAAAGTATTATACTCAAGTTTCAGGTCCATGACCCTGTTTTCTTTAGTATCTGAGGGACCCTCAAAGCTATTGACCAAGTCATCCCAAGTTTGCTTGGCTGTTGAACAGTTAATGACTGATTCCAATATATCGTCAGGAAGACAAGATATAATAATGCTTTTCAGGCATTGGTCTTGATTGACCACCCTCCTCTCATCAATGGTCCATTGAGCCTCAGGCTTGTTTAGCCCTTCAGCAGTCTTTGGGACATAGGGACCATCTTTGACACAAGAGATGTAGTATGGTTCCATACCAGTCAAGTAGCAAAGCATTCGCTTTTTCCACTTGCTAAATTTTCCAGTTTCAAGTCGTGGGGCAACAGTTGAAAAGCTTCCACTCTTTTTGTCGACTAGCTGGGGCACATTCATATCAGCCATAGTAGGATCTTGGTTTTAAAAACCTTGAGCACTCTTGGTTTCTTTTGAAAAGATTTTATAAACCAGAGGCTCTGATACCACTTGTTGTTCCCCTAACACGCTTAGAGTTAACTAGAAAGTTAATCTATTAGTGTTTATGACTGATACGATGTATTAGATTGATTATAACTAATGAGTAAAATGAAATATAAAAACACAAGGTTTTTCAACGTTTAAATTTTTATTAGAAATGAATCAAAGAATCTATTACCCAAGTGTTTTGCGGAACAAACACTTGGGATTGAACAGACAAGGTATGGTGTCTCCTATCTAAACTCAAGCAATGCTTAAGTGGTAACAATTTGACCCACTGAGCTATCTCAGGGAGTAGTTACTCTTTGTAGGAGAAAATGGGTATTGTGAAAGTCTAAGCTTTAATTGCACAAAATACCTAGCCCACTTTTCTCCATCTGTTTGCTATTTATAGGCAAACAGATAAGAGTACTGAAGGATTAAAATAACAAAAGGAATACAAAGCGTATCTAAAAATTACAACAGTAATTGTCATTTCCAAGAACCAATAGGAGTGGGCTAATCGTTTAGCAGATAGTTGGTGCTGACACATCTTGACTTTTAGCCGTTAAGGGAAAGGCTTGTTTCTGACAAGATAAGATTTCATCTTATCTCTTCAAACCCTTTGTTGAATCTAACACGCCTGCTAGATCTTTGAGCCTATGTGGATCGGTAGGATGCCTATGTAATCACAAGCACACTACAAGAGAACCTCTGATTATGAACAAGAAAAGAAAAGAACTAATGCTATAATCCTCTATGGATCGTATAATGAACTAAAAGATGATTTTATTGAAGATTGTTAAGTTACAAAGATATCAAAACTCATAGACGGGGTGTTCCTTTTATAATCACAAGGAACCCTAACCCTAACCCGTCCTACAAGAATACGTGTAAAGAGATAAACATGATCTCTTCTATAAATAAACTTACTAAACATACGGATAACAGACAATAATATCTGCAACAACAAACACTATCAGCAGAAAGAAAATATAACTATCAGCAGCAATGAGCTTCGATAGGAACCAACACTATCGGCAGGAACCAACTTTCACTATCGGCAGCAACAAGAAATATCTTATTTCCAGAATTCCCAACAATCCTCCCCTAATCTTGAGGAAATAGAGTATTTCCGAAAAGATTCCCTAGGTGATCACTCTACTCTGAAAGTACTTTGAAGTCCATAGGAAGAGGATTAAACCAGCAGCAGCATCAGTAAGTAACCAGCAGCAACACTTGAAACTTCCAGCAGCAACTTCGATAGTTCAGCAGCAATAGGAAATCATCCTCAAAAGAAGATCTAAGCTGGTCACCATGTCATCCTTGATCTTGACTGCTACTATGACAATATGTACATCAAATCAATTAAGTTTCATACTATTCTCATCACATCCAGGTGTGTTAACTCCTGTGAGAGGTGAATCATTGAAAATTAATGGATTTGATGTCTCTTTACCAATAGCCATCACTACTGGAGTAGCCAATGTTTAGGTGTGTAAGACCATGGTACATTGATAACCATCTGATTTTGAGTAAACCAGCAACTGTAAACGGATTTGAGTTGTCTTTACCTGTAGCCGTTCGCTCAGGACTAGTCAATTCTTTGGTTTCAACAGAACCTTGGTGAATTGAATACCAAATATGGATACCAAATGTCTTTACCACAAACCATACTTTTGTGGACTAGCCAATCCTTTGGATCCCATAAAGGGTTACATCCATGGTGAATTGAGAACCATTTTCAACTCTCAGAACTGAATCATGGGTGAGTTGAAATACCCTATAGCTTTGAGCAAGCTATTACAGCTATCAACGGATTTGATAAGCTCACCAGAGCCATACCCTCATAGTGAGTCAACTCTTTCTTGTCTGCAAGACATGGTGAGTTGAATACCATTTGCTGTGTAGGTGTAAACACCAACACTGTACCTGCAAGGTGTTGCTCAAAACCACTTATTAGCACACAAAATATACAATTTTTTTTTTTTTTTTTTTTTTTTTTTTTTTTTTTTTTTTTTGAACTAAAAGAAATCAGAAACACACCAAAAGAAAAAGAAAGAAAATAAGAAAAGATAGAAAGATGTACAACAACAACAAGAAAAATCCTCCCCTTAAGCTTCAACCTCCCCTTAATCTCAGCACCTAAAGATTGAGCATTCCAATATGAACCACCAGATAGTTGAACCTTGGACCATCAAATGCTTTAGTCAACAGGTCAGCCACATTCTCATCAGAGTCGATCTTAAGCACTTGAATAAGATGCTTCTCATAAGCATCCCTTATGAAATGATGCCTAATCTCGATATGCTTTGTTCTTTGATGAAACACTGGATTTTTAACAATACAGATAGTACTTTGGTTGTCAATGAAAATTCTAGTGTTCATGAAGTTGAACCCATAATCCAACAATTGATTTTGTAACCAAAGAACCTGTCCACAGCAGCTAGTAGTAGCAACATACTCTGCCTCAGTAGACGATGTAGCTACAATAGTCTGCTTCTTGCATTGCCAAGAAACCAACCTTCTTCCCAAAAACTGGCAACCTCCTGTAGTAGATTTTCTATCAAAATTTGCTCCAGCATAGTCACTATCACTATAAGCTTCTAGCACAAAAGAAGAATCCTTTGGGTACCAAAGTCCCAGCTTAGGCTGTCCTTTTAAATACTTGAAGATTCTCTTAACAGCATTTAGATGGGAAGTCAAAGGTGTAACCTGATGTCTAGCACAAGCACAGACTGCAAACATGATATCAGGCCTGGAAGCTGTCAAATACATCAAAGAACCTATCATAGATCTGTATAAGTGAACATTTACAGCATCATCAGGTTCATGATTAGATTTAGGCTTTGGAGCTTCAAAAGGTGTTGTAGCAGTCCTCACATTGTCCAAGTCAAACTTCTTAAGTATGTCATGAACATACTTTTCTTGATTAATGAAGATACCATCTGGTGTCTGTTGAACCTGTTTGCCCAAGAAGAATGTCATCTGCCCCATAGCACTCATTTCAAATTCACTTTTCATCAAGTCCTCAAAATCCTTACACCAGGCTTCATTAGTGGAACCAAAAATAATATCATCTACATACACTTGTACCAAGATGATATCTTTAAAATTCTTCCTAATGAAAAGTGTTTTATCTATGGTTCCTCTTCTGTATCCATGTTTAAGTAGAAAAGCAGACAATCTGGCATACCATGCTCTTGGTGCTTGATGAAGTCCATAGAGTGCTTTCACCACTTTATAAACCAAATCAGGATGTTGTGGATCCACAAACCCTTGTGGTTGAGTAACATACACTTCCTCTTCAATACTCCCATACAGAAAAGCACTCTTTACATCCATCTGATAAACCATAAACCCCATAAATGAAGCAAAAGCCAAAAACAGTCGAATAGCTTCAACTCTTGCAACTGGTGCAAACACCTCATCATAGTCAATACCCTCTTCTTGTCTATGTCCCTGAGCTACCAATCTAGCTTTATTTCGAACCACAATTCCCCTAGCATCTCGTTTATTCTTAAGTATCCATTTAGTTCCAATTGCATGTTTTCCTTCAGGCAATGGTACTAATATCCATACCTTCTGATTCTTGAACTGCTGCATTTCCTCTTGCATAGCCTCAACCCAATCAGAATTATCAAGGGCTTGAGCTACACTACTAGGTTCAGTTTGAGATAGAAAGCAAGCATAGAGACAATGAAGATAGTCAGTGTGATTGCTTCTTAACAGTTCTTGAATGTAACTTAGAAAAGCAGATTCTCCAAACTTGGATTGATTCAACCTTCTTCTTGTTTGAACAGGAGAATTTAGATCACCAAGAATCAAAGATTGAGGATGTACTGTGTTAATCCTCTTGGTAACAACAGGATCTACCTCATAAGTTGTGGCTTGATTAGAAATAGAGGGATTTGTTTCACCATCATAAGAGGAGTGAGTGAAAATTCCAGATCTTGACTGATGATGAGGATCACTTAGCTTAGCTGCTGAAGATAGTGAATTTCCCAGATCAGATGGACTTGGGAATCTAGTTGGAGGCTCACTGAATCCCAACAAATCAGAAGATGGAGGAGACAAAGAAGCAGCAGGATCAGTGACATCGGCAGGAACAACAGATGTATCAGCAGTAACAGGTGAACTATCAGCAGAATTGACATCAGTAGGAACAGGAATCCCACCAGCAGAAGCCATTTCTCTTCTTACTTCAGCTTCAGCATTTCTCAATAGCTCCACTGTTTCTTGTGAAAATCCAGAACCAAACTTTTCAGCAGCTCTCTTGGCTTGATATTCTTGTCTTTGAAGCCTAGCAAGGTCTTCTGCAAAACTTGAATTATCTTCAGTCTTATCAGAAGAGTCCTTGAGTTCTGTACCTGAAAAGTGGTTAGAGGGAAAAGAAGGAACAACTATTGGTCGTTCATCACACTCTGAATCAGACTCATCATCTGAGGAACCTGCATTGTTAGATGAATAAACATTTGGACCTACAGATTGATTAGCTTTATATCTAGAATAACCCAAAGAATTAGTCAAATAATCTAGGTCAAAATACCATTCATGACCTGCACCTTGTAAATTGGGTTTGTCTTCTAGAAACCTTAAATTGAGTGCTTCTTCTATCCTCTTAGCAGATAAGTTATATACCCTATAGGCCTTACTATGAGCATAATATCCAACTATGAACCCCTCATCTGCCTTCTCTTCAAACTTACCTAGGTGATCACTTGTATTCAAGATAGTTACATGACATCCAAAAGGCTTAAGGTAACTTATGTTGGGAACCTTTCCAGACAAAAGCTCATAAGGAGTTTTGTTGTGGGGATTAGTAATAGATACCCTATTCAGCACATAGCAAGCAGTGCTTACTGCTTCAGTCCAAAACATGGTAGGCAACTTAGAGTCAGCTAGCATAGATCTAGCTGCTTCTATAAGAGTCCTATTTTTCCTTTCTGCAACCCCATTTTGTTGTGGGGTTCTGGCACTACTATAATCCCTTTTAATCCCCTTATTCCCACAAAATTCAACTAAACTAGAGTTCTTAAACTCAGTTCCATTATCACACCTTATAGCCTTAACTTTTCTATTTAGCTGATTTTCAATTAAGGTAATAAAATCCCTAAGCACAGAATAGGTTTCATTTTTAGTACCTAAAAAGAAAGTCCAAGAAAACCTGCTAAACTCATCAGTAATCACCAAACAATAATACTTATGGTCTCTACTTCTGATAGAAGTTGGACCAAAAAGATCCATATGAAGCAGTTGCAGAGGCTCAGAGATGGTGCTCACAGCAGTAATGGCCTTGTATGATGCCCTGTGTTGCTTCCCTTTATTGCAGGCAACACAATTGTGTTCATTTGTGAAGGTCTTGAAAGGGAGTCCATGCACTAAGCCATTCTTTGCCAGCTTGTTGATTGTCTTGAAGTTCACATGTGCCATCCTTCTGTGCCATTTGTTTGCTTCATCCACAGAAGCCTTTGCCACCATACAAGCAAGATTACCCTCAGGGTTAACATCATTCAAATTGAAGCAATACAGGTTGTGAGTCCTTGGAACTTTGAGCACTATCTCACTATCATCAGGCATCTTGAAGTCCTTGGAGAGCACAAGACATTCAGTCTCAGTGAAGAGAACTCCATTCTTCTTATCACATATTTGTGAGACAGAAAACAAATTGAAGTTCCTGAGTTCCTTCACATAGAGAACATTCTCAAAGTCCAGTTTAGGAGTCTTAATGGTTCCTTTCACTGTAATCTTTCCATCACCTCCTCCAAATGTCACTGTTCCTCCATAAAAGGGTACAAAGTTATGCAACCTTTCCAAATTCCCTGTCATACTCCTCGAACAACCACTGTCAACAATACCTACTTCTTTACTCTTAAAAGGAATGTCCTACAGAACAAAATAACATACAACAATGTTAGATACATGGGAGGCCCAAGTCATTACTGACTCGGGTCTGCCTTGTGGATCAATAAAAATTAAACCATGGAGATTGATGAGATCCACCATCGTTCTTGGACCCCTTTCTCATATATCTGTTATTGTTTCTCCAAGAACAACCTGCTGAGGACTTAACAGCAGTTCCCCATTTTGCCTTTCCCATATTAAAGGTGTCGAAATAAATAGGCCACATATTATTCTGAAAGTAAGTACTGGTAGGTCTGTAGTAAGATCTAGAACCATTGCTTCTCCAATCAGCAGGAATGGACTTATCAGCAGGAACTGACTTGTCAGTAGCAACAGAAACTCTACAAGAGTTTATTTTTGCTGATTGAGGAATATATGGAGGAATTGCACTAACATTGTTCCATACAGACCTATTTTGACATGCATATTTACCCATCTGTTTTTCATAATAGTCACAATCTTTAATAAGATGATCATAACTACGACACACAAAGCAAGATTTCTTTCTAGGGGCCTTATTCTTAACATTCTTTTTCTTATTGCAATCAGAAGAATTCAAACCAACACAATTAAAATTATTCTTAACCAAATTAAAATCACAACCAGAACTGTTTGAAACAAAACCAACACTAGAAACATTATTATTTTTAAAATTATCAAAAGAAACATCTTCAACTCTTTGGGATTCATCAGTTGCCTCTTCTGATTTTATTGATGCAGACTTCTCACTTGATCCACATGTGGCATAGTCATCAGTCTTGATTTCTTCAGATTTGTCACTGTTAGAACAAGAGACAAATTCGTTAGAGTCACAATCAAGATCAGGCAAGTTCTTTGCCTTTTTGCCATAAGTCATTTATGAATCATCAAAGTCAAGGTCAAGGGCTGTGTGGATAGGAACAGGCTTAAAAACACCTCTTATAGGTGGAGGAACTGCATTCATCCCTCCTTCCTTAACAAACTTAACAGGTTTTTGATAATCTTCCTTAGGGGTAGGGTCAAATATCCTAGGGTTATATTCACCAACATCATATCCTAAGCCTTTCTTACGCCAACCAGACTGAGTACCATAGTTAACAAGATATTTTTCTGATTGTTGCCATGAGTTTATCCTAGCCACTTCACTATCCAGTTTAGCCTTTAAATCCTGATTTTCTAATTTGATCTTAGCAACTTGAGATTCAGAATATTTAAGACAGTTTTTGGAGTTCTCTAAATCTCTTTCCAAAACCCTTATTTTTTGTTCATATGCAATCCGATTAGCTTCATGCCAAGCCTTTTGTTTCTCCACAGTTTTAAGAGCCTTTTTATAAGCTTGAATATCTACAAATAATTTATTATATTTAGGCTCCATTTCATCAAATTCCCTTTTTAACTCAGTATATTTATTTTCACTATCCTTTTGCAATTTATTATATTTAATTTCACAATCAAAAGGACATTTTAGTACCTAAGTTGGATAACCCATCATTCCAAATTCTCCAGCCACATGTGTCTCAGCTCCATTTCCAGCAATCATCCCATAAATCCGTGAAGCTCCAGTCACCTCATGTTGATTCAAATCCAGCATAGCATCCACAGACACTAGAGCTTTATCTTCCTCTGGTTCCAATTCTTTCATTCTGAATGCCGAATACCTTGATCTATCATCAACTTTCTTGTCTTGGCATTTGATGCGCGTGCGTGTCATTGCGGTTTAGCAGTTTTAATGCCTAATCAAGTTTTAAATTTATATTTAGCCGACTTATCAATAACACACACACTTAACGAGCAGTGTACCCGGTCAGTATGAATATAATGGTAAGTAGAGTGTCGATCACTAAGAGTGGAACGTATTATCTAGTTATTCTAATCAGTATTTTAATATATTAAGTTAGCTATACAATCTAATCTAACGCAAGGGGGTTTCAGCCTGAGAGACTGGCACGATTTGGTTGCAATTAAATAATAAACTAAACCAATAGGCACGAATCAGCAAGTAGCACACACGTACACAGATAAATACTCGAGACAATAAGAGGGCTGTCCTTATGATAAGTAGTTTGTCACTTGTTTTATTGCTAGTGTTATATGAAGTGTATAGTTCGATGCAACGCACCGAGATTAAGTCCTTTCTCGTTGGTTCTAATCTTATCGGCGAGTAAACCCTTAATGATTACTTATGACTATCCTATTTATCTTTCTCCTACTTTTCTACAGACCATAGAATACATAGGCATCTAATAAATAGGCGAGGGCAGAGGCATGGCGACCCGATCAACGCTCAGCTAGCCACAGAGGTTATCAATGCACTAATAAAAGTCACCAATGACACTAACATATAAACTTTAATTGATGAGAAAGCAGTTTTAAGGGAGTGCAACCTTTCCGTTGTCACATTACACAAGCCACCAATCTTGATGAATTAAAGTTTACTAACACAATAAAACAAAACTACTTAATGAATTAAACACATGCAGCACCTTCTTACAGCTCTTGTATCTTTGATTTGGGTGTGTCTTGTGCTGCTGCCTTGACTGAATTCGTCCTAGGTTTCTGGTCTTCGGTCTCGTATATAATATATGTCACATTGAATTCGTCTGGTCTTGGGGTATTTATAGTTTCTGTCTGAGGGTGAGATGCGGCGCATCTAGTAAGTAGATGCGGCGCATGTACTTAACTTCGCGTGGGGTCCAAGATTATAATATTCAGGAATATTCGTACACCGCCAGAAGATGCGGCGTATCTTCATCATTGGATGCGGCGCATGTCCTCTTGTATCTTGGATCGTATCTGGTGAAATATTGATAGTGATGCGGCGTATGTAATGAGTGAGATGCGGCGCATCTGGAGCAGAACAAGTTGGTTATTCTTCGTTGACCAAAGTTTCATATGCGGCGCATGGGATAAATCCATGCGGCGCATTCTTCAAAGTCAGGCAGTGGTCTTCATTCTCTTCATTCCAACAACCAATTCCAATCTTGATCATTTTACTCCGTTTTTAGTCCATAATCGCTAAGTTTCACCAAATGCTTGTTTTTACCTGAGAATTACAAAAGTAAACGATTAAGTATCAATCCTCATACATAATATAGTAAAACAAGTCAAATTAATAGGATAAATGATAGTAATAAAATGTACTTATTTGAGTTCATCAAATATCCCCCCACTTGAACTTTACTTGTCCCCAAGTAAACCTTAGAATTAATCTTATGAAAATGTATCCTAAAAATGTTAGGATTTATTTTTATATTTAAGCATGTATTCGTCTTTTGTCATAATCACACAACTAAACACTTAACGAATTAGAAGTAGAATAAAAATATTTGATAAAAGCAAATCTAATCGTTTAACTGTCCAGTCGCGACGAATATTCTATCATAAGCTTGGCAAGTATACACATCTCCACCACTAAAGCTAAGGAATAACAAGTCTAAAGCGGTAAAAAGGGTTTTTAGGCTTAAGGGTTAATTATTCTTATTCACTATCGATCTCAAATTCCAGAAAAGGCGACAAAATCACAAATACATGATCGAATCCACGAACACGATACTTGCAATTGCTCAAATCCTTAACTCGAACAGGTTAAAGATAGGTCCAAACTTCACCAATAATAATATATCAAAAAGGGCGACAAAATCATAAATACATAGCCGAATCCACGACTACGATACTTAAGATTGCTCAAATCCCTAATCTCAATAAATCAAAGGTTTCGTTGGATAAAGAATAATACAGGGTATGGATAATATATGGGATATAAATTGGTGTAAAAATAAAAAACAAACAAAACAAATAAATTAAAATCCTAAGTGTGGTTAATCACTATCCCAACCATCCCATGAATAAGACTCATATCATTGAATAACTCACGCTTTAACACTTGAAACACACGCTTTAGGTAGACACGAATTATACTCAACAAGATCTTAATCAAAGAATAAACCTTAGTTGACGTTCCCATAGCTGCCAACTCCCATTCAATCCATAGATATAATATACAACAATTAGTGGTGATATCGACCACTTACATAACTTTACATCGTTGGTTAAATCAAACATCCAACTTTCTTTTTTTCTTTTCTCATTTTTTCGATTTTTTTTTTTTTTTTTTTTTTTTTTTTTTTTTTTTTTTTTTTTTAAGAAACATAAACATAGAAGTGTAAAATTTTACCACATCACTATAACAATAATTCTGGATAATTTTTCCATACTTTTCATAACTTCAGAAATAACGGTAATAGTGAAAGTAGTAAACACACGAAAAATAAACTCAAAGATACACAATATTTACTTTCACTCCAATTGCATTGTGCAATTTCCCGACCTAACCATAGATAATGAATTACGCACGCGAACACAGGTAATGTAAGGAAACACACTTTGCCTATAGCAATTAACCAACCACAGATTCTAATCTACAGGGTAGGCTAAGGTGTAAGGGTGTAACGAAACATTTTAACAAAGGTGTAAGAAACAAAAGAAATGGCTCTGAGTGTTTTTCTAGGGGTATCTTACTCTAAAAATGAGAGTAACAAAAGGGTTTATACGGGGGTTAACTAACCAGTGTAGTTAGCTAATATCACATAACATATAAAGCTATTTGGGTGTAATCCTAGAAATTTACCAATTTAGACAAGTCATTCCAATTATATAAAATAATACTTATTATGGTGGTCTCGAATAGTATAAAAGCCAAGTTCTAAAGTTTACAAGTCACCGGCACACTCATAGATTTGTGAGTTTTGAAAAATCACAATTTTTGAAAATAACGTCATGTGTGCAGCTATGCAACTTAGACTTTAAACAAAAACATGCTAAAAATTTTAAATTTTGATATATTAAGCACATTTTAAGCATATTTTGAAAAGTTTAGGACAAGTAAATGTTAAGTGTTCTAATTCTCCAATCCCCCCACTTAAGTTAAACAACGTCCTCGTTGTTCGTATAAAAGGTTAAAAACTGGAAAATAAAAGAATTAGAACAGAAAAACTCCCCTGAGATTTGCTCGGTATGATCCTCCATTAGTATTAGAGCAAAAATCATCTTTCTTGTGGATTAGAACGTTTAAGCTTCATAATAGATGTATCCACAGGAAATGCAGGAATCTATAATACCACCAAGGCTTCAAAACACACCTAAGGTAAGAAAGGTTCAACTTGCATAATACATTAGTAGTTAGGTAAAATAAAACATAAAAATTAAAAATGAAAATCATCAGGTCAGTCGATGCGCCGTATCTTATGGAAGAAGATACGCCGTATCGAGCCTGGAATAAATACGGATCAGAATAAAAGATGCGCCGCATCCTTAACCAGGGATGCGCCGCATTTAAAATAAACTGATAAAATAAAATAAAATGAAATAAGGGATAGGATGCGTCGCATCTGTTTACCAGATGCGGCGCATGTAGTTACCAAACAGACTGCTAACAGTCTGTTGTAATATGACTCGTTCCACGGTTTTCTCTCACGTTCTCTCGTACTCTCATGCTGAACTTAATGCCAGTCTTCATTAGATAGAACAGGAAACATAAACTGAAACATTAAATATATACACGATAAATTGAAAATTGGGATGCGCCGTATCTATTTAATTTCGTTGACTAGTCAATGAGTCCTAGTTGGTCAGAGATACGGCGCTTTGGATAATTAGATCCGCCGTATCGCTATATTAGTGAACGAAATTTAAATAAGGAACGTACCTTGGCCTCCGCAACACGATTCTTTATACACCAAATTGGGGTAAAACGGTTACACCATGCGATATAAATGAATTCAAAATAAGAGCAATAGGTATAAACGTTTTATTAACAATTGTAATCTTATAGTTTAGAGGATAAGAATTTATTCCGAGGTTAGGAACAAATATCGTTTTTAAGCATACAAAATTAAAATTACAATTTGAATCAGAAATATGGATAATAAAATTGAGATTATAATGCGGAGAACTTCCCTTTGGGCTGGTTGAATAATCGAAGAGGTTACGTTTGATCACTCCAGCTAGCGTCTCTCGGTTTTGTTCAGAATGTAATCTTTCATGGTGATGCTTGAGTCATCATTTATCCTGAAAATAAACAACTTGCACACGAGAGTAGCGGACCGATCAAAGTAAATATCAAAAATCAACTATATTTATCAAATTATATTCGTCGTATTAACAAAAGTTAATGCGCCGTATTTTCGTTACGTTTCAAAATAGAAGATTTTTGATTCAGAAGATGCGCCGTATCGATAAAAATCGATACGCCGTATCTGTTTAATAATTCGAAAACTGTTTTTAATTAAAATAATAGATACGCCGTATCTGCTGAAGCAGATGCGTCGTATGGCGTTAACGTTTAGAAATTTTTTTTATCAAAAATAGATACGCCGTATCTTGGGGAAAAGATGCGTCGTATCGAATTAATTAAACGTGTTGTATTTTATAAAAAAAATTGAACGCAATACGCCGTATCTGAAAAATCGGATGCGCCGTATCGTTCGATTTAGCTCAGTACAACGATAGCAGAAAACAAAAAATACGAAAAATTAAAACAAATAAAAACACACGAAAATAAACACAAACAAAAGCAAGCAAATAACACACAAAAACAGAAAATATGCAAAATAGTACAATGAATGCAAATTAAACTAATACACAACAAAATTAGCGGTTAGATAAAAATTAAAAACCTAATTAAAATACTAATCAAATTAACAGATAATAACAATTCACTCCCCGGCAGCGGCGCCAAAAACTTGATGCGCGTGCGTGTCGTTGCGGTTTAGCAGTTTTAATGCCTAATCAAGTTTTAAATTTATATTTAGCCGACTTATCAATAACACACACACACTTAACGAGCAGTGTACCCGGTCAGTATGAATATAATGGTAAGTAGAGTGTCGATCACTAAGAGTGGAACGTATTATCTAGTTATTCTAATCAGTATTTTAATATATTAAGTTAGCTATACAATCTAATCTAACGCAAGGGGGTTTCAGCCTGAGAGACTGGCACGATTTGGTTGCAATTAAATAATAAACTAAACCAATAGGCACGAATCAGCAAGTAGCACACACGTACACAGATAAATACTCGAGACAATAAGAGGGCTGTCCTTATGATAAGTAGTTTGTCACTTGTTTTATTGCTAGTGTTATATGAAGTGTATAGTTCGATGCAACGCACCGAGATTAAGTCCTTTCTCGTTGGTTCTAATCTTATCGGCGAGTAAACCCTTAATGATTACTTATGACTATCCTATTTATCTTTCTCCTACTTTTCTACAGATCATAGAATACATAGGCATCTAATAAATAGGCGAGGGCAGAGGCATGGCGACTCGATCAACGCTCAGCTAGCCACAAAGGTTATCAATGCACTAATAAAAGTCACCAATGACACTAACATATAAACTTTAATTGATGAGAAAGCAGTTTTAAGGGAGTGCAACCTTTCCGTTGTCACATTACACAAGCCACCAATCTTGATGAATTAAAGTTTACTAACACAATAAAACAAAACTACTTAATGAATTAAACACATGCAGCACCTTCTTACAGCTCTTGTATCTTTGATTTGGGTGTGTCTTGTGCTGCTGCCTTGACTGAATTCGTCCTAGGTTTCTGGTCTTCGGTCTCATATATAATATATGTCACATCGAATTCGTCTGGTCTTGGGGTATTTATAGTTTCTGTCTGAGGGTGAGATGCGGCGCATCTAGTAAGTAGATGCGGCGCATGTACTTAACTTCGCGTGGGGTCCAAGATTATAATATTCAGGAATATTCGTACACCGCCAGAAGATGCGGCGTATCTTCATCATTGGATGCGGCGCATGTCCTCTTGTATCTTGGATCGTATCTAGTGAAATATTGATAGTGATGCGGCGTATGTAATGAGTGAGATGCGGCGCATCTGGAGCAGAACAAGTTGGTTATTCTTCGTTGACCAAAGTTTCATATGCGGCGCATGGGATAAATCCATGCGGCGCATTCTTCAAAGTCAGGCAGTGGTCTTCATTCTCTTCATTCCAACAACCAATTCCAATCTTGATCATTTTACTCCGTTTTTAGTCCATAATCGCTAAGTTTCACCAAATGCTTGTTTTTACCTGAGAATTACAAAAGTAAACGATTAAGTATCAATCCTCATACATAATATAGTAAAACAAGTCAAATTAATAGGATAAATGATAGTAATAAAATGTACTTATTTGAGTTCATCAACTTTCTTGTCTTGGCATTCTCTGGCAAAGTGTCCTATCTGACCACACTTGAAGCACTTTACCTTCCTCCTGTCAAACCTTGCACCTTCCCTTCCATTGAGATTAAGCTTCCTTCCAGACTGCTGCTCAAACCTGTTAACCTTTAATGACAGCATAGCCAACTGCCATTTGATATCCATCTCCTCCAAGTCAAATTGATCAATTTGATCAAAATCATCATACATCAACTGCTGTTGTGGAGTACTTTCAGTAACAAATGAATGAAGAATTTCCTCAACAACATTGTTGTTCCTTGATTGAGATTTTGATGCTGCGGGAGAATAGGAAACAGATGAAGATGAGGGGTTTGGGCTATCAGCATGAGAGACCTTATTAGCACTTGGAGCACTAACAAATGCAGTATGAGTAGGTGTATGAGATGAATAAGTAGAAACCCCTTTGATGTCAATCTCTAGGGTCTTGAGCTTGTTGTACAGATCATCAAAGCTCAGGTAGTCCAATCCTCCTTTGGCTTTCAGAGTTATAGAAACTTGAGACCAGGATGAAGGTAAAGCCCTCAGAAACTTTGTGTTGCAGTCTTCATTATCTGGTCGAGCCTGCAACTGATTAAGTTGGCTGAGGATCTTGTGAAATCGATCATACCCTTTGTGAATACCTTCTTCCTCAAAGATTTTAAACTCCTGAAATTCCTGCTTATGCATTGACTTCCTCATCTTTTTGGATTCCTCATTCCCACCGAATCTAGCTTTTACAGCAAGCCAGATTTCTCTAGCATCATCCAGGTGATGAAAATCACCCATGTGATCCTCTGGAAGAGCCTGAAGCAAGAGAGTTCTTGCTTTAGTTTCCCTTTGCACAGCCAGCTGTTCCTCAACTGTTGCAGGAGCGAGAATAATGATTCCCCCATTCTTATCTCTTCCAATCCTCTTTTTGCTATTTCCCTTGAGGATAACATTCCAAAGATGGTGATCACTGTTGGAGATCCAGTACTCCATCTTCATCGCCCAGACTTCATACTCTTCCTTCTTAAGATATGGGAACTTAGCATTACTGTTGGACACAGTGGTTGTAACAATTTGTTGTTGAACTTTTGTAGGTTCAGGTTCTTCATTGTTAATTACAGCGAATTCAGGGTTTTCAAAATCAGGGTTTTCAAATCCAGGGTTTTCATCGCCCATTGTGAAAGGGTTTAGAGAGATTGTTTTGAGAACTTTTGTTTCCTGATCAGAGATCCTCACGAGGCTCTGATACCACTTGTTGAATCTAACACGCCTGCTAGATCTTTGAGCCTATGTGGATCGGTAGGATGCCTATGTAATCACAAGCACACTACAAGAGAACCTCTGATTATGAACAAGAAAAGAAAAGAACTAATGCTATGATCCTCTATGGATCGTATAATGAACTAAAAGATGATTTTATTGAAGATTGTTAAGTTACAAAGATATCAAAACTCATAGACGGGGTGTTCCTTTTATAATCACAAGGAACCCTAACCCTAACCCGTCCTACAAGAATACGTGTAAAGAGATAAACATGATCTCTTCTATAAATAAACTTACTAAACATACGGATAATAGACAATAATATCCGCAGCAACAAACACTATCAGCAGAAACAAAATATAACTATCAGCAGCAATGAGCTTCGGCAGGAACCAACACTATCGGCAGGAACCAACTTTCACTATCGGCAGCAACAAGAAATATCTTATTTCCAGAATTCCCAACACCCTTCCCGCCTATTCCCGCCTTTCTTTCAGGCTATGGGTTCTTCAGTCTTTGTCTTCATTCTTCAGTCTTTAATCACTTATTGTTGTTGAGGAGACTGGGGTTCAGTGAGCTCTTGTCTAACGCTCACTGAACCCATTACCTTCTTCTTCGTCTCAAGTAACACTTCAGGGAGTACCGCCTACCTGAATTGGTGAGTCTTTCTTCTTATACTCGTCCTGAGCATCTTGAAGGTAACTCACTGAGTGACTATTCACTCAGTGACTTAGAATGTTTTCGGTTTAATTAACACTTACCTTAATTTGTATTCAAATCCTGTTTTAACGACTCTTGGGTACTGAAGGACCCAACAGGTCATGAATGAGGATTAAGTGCATGGCCATATTCGCGCTCAGTGAGAACACTTTGGTTACGATGGGAATTGTCTATAAGTATGTACATAAGATTATAAAGGTTTGTGGTTTAATCTTCGGACACCATTGAATCAATTTTATTTGCATACTTAGACTAAAAGGGGTTTAATCTTAGTGACACCACCATGACTCAACCTATCAGAGTGGCAGAAAACTTTTCAACATGGTGGGGGATTGTTGGGACTTAAGTTGATGTTGGCAAGTTTGGCCACTTATGAAGCACAAAGTACAAACTCAAACTCTTGAAGCTGCAAGTGATTGTATTTATCATATAGCTATTAGTACAAGTTGAAGTAGCACTTGTATAAGGAAGTTGTATTTGACCTGGTCTTATGGGATAATGGAGGATTTAGCTTGATATCAAACTACTAACCTCCCCCACCATCTCCTTATATTCAGGGAGTGGGATCAGTTACATATTAAAATTACATGCTATATAAACAAGTGAGTGCATGAAAGAGATCAATAATATAGAAACACTATATTCACTCATTTGTTTTGCTTCTGCTCTTGGTTTTCTGTTACCGCCATTGTGTTGTAATCGCTAGTTGTTGCTACTTATCCATTACATGTGTAGAACTGTATTAATCCTGGGTGCTTAGGCTAGGAGAATCGAGCAACTTATGGAGTGGCAAAAGTACTTTAAAGGACAGGGAACTTCTTCCCGTACGGTTCCTTTTGTTACATGTTTGGCAGATTCAAAGAAGAGGAATGATGATGACGTTGATGTTTGTTGCTGTTCTCTTTGGTTTCGAGTTTCACGTGTTCGAGTCGAGGTTTGATGCTGCTCGGTTTAGCATTGTTATGTTGTTTTGGAATCTCATAATGTTGATAAGGTATTTGCTTTTATCATGATACAACAATTCCTTGAACTCAGTTTGCTTGTCACATACATGTTGGTACGAGACGCAACTATATATATTCAACATCAGCTACCGTTGCTAGGATGCAAAAGAGAGATGATAGCGCGATATACATCCCAATCCAAGGCATAGGTTTGTTGTATGCAGCTTCATAGTTTGACTTCATAACTAAATTTTACAAAGAAATTATAAGTCGCTCGTCTGATGAAATGTTGCGACAAGAGTGTAATTTTTGATAGATCATAACGGCATCGATATTTTTTAAACCTCTTGGGGCAGAAAATTACTAGAGAAAAAGGTTTTCTTTGAAAGTTAATGATATACAACGAGTGTTTGCCTGAATTAAGGAAGGATTTAGGTAAAGGAGAAGAACATGATGATATAAGGTTTTGAAGTTGAGGAGAATTGCGGCCAAAATTCAAAGTTGAGTTTAAGACGAATTGGTATTTTTCCTATGTTCTGGGATTCTTAGGGAGTATGGGGTCACACTCAGAATTGACGGAAAACAAGCGTAAATAAAGTTATGGAATTTTGAAATTTATGGCACATTCAAAGAATTTTAGCGTGAATTTGGTAGAGCTAGGAACCATAGTGCCTTTGTTAAAAGTGTTTCTTTGATAGTATAGGACATTGCAATAGGAAATGGAGAATGTAGGTTGCGGAAATTTGGTGAGGTTGGTAACCCGAAACACACCACAACCACGGCTGAGAAAGCTAGCCGCAACTATGGCCATCAGAAACCACAAAGCCGCACGGCTGTGAACCTCAGCTACGGCTGAGGGCTTTAGACCACCACCACCTGACACCCAACCACACGGCTGAGAAAGCTAGCCGCGGCTGGAGGCCTCAGAACACCCTTTTGAGTGATTTTTGTGTTATCTACTTGTTTTGTTGCGTTATGTTTAAAAGCTTCTATTACTAAACATTTTAATGTGTTCTTTTTCTATAGATAAAGGAGGCTAGCTCAAGAAAAACAACAAATCCAATTGTGATCAAGTTTTCTAGGAAACGGACGGAAATTAAGAATGCAAAAAAGGTGAAACCAACATGTAATACTAACTTAAAGTGGGAAGGTTGTAGTGAAGTGGAAAAACTAGCGTTTATTGATTGGCTAGCATTGCTTCAAGATAGGTAAATGTCGACATCAATGCTCATTGATTGGGATGTGTTAAATGACATACATGTTAGCCGAGATTTAAAGAAGATGCTTAAGGTTGAAGATATGGTCGATAACGAGTTGATCTTTACTTGTCGAGCATGGTTAAGAGCTTTTAACGTGCAAGAGGATGTATATCACGAATGGTGCTTGGAGTTTTTCTCGACCTTGTTTATGAATGAAAGTATAAAAACCGATAATATTACAAAGGAGGTATGTGTTTGGTTTAGATTGTGCGAACAAAACTTTGAGTTCACTTTACCAAAATTTGCGGTTGTACTTGGTTTATAGAGAAGAGGAGATTGATGAAGAGGGTTTTGCAAAGTACCTAATGAACGGAGAAAGGAACTTCACAACTACTACTACCCGCGCTTATTGGAATGAATTAGCAAAGAATATGACCTAAGGTTTAAAGAGACGACGATTTGTGACCCGAAGTTGAAGTTGATACACAGGTTACTAGTAAATGCGGAGGTCCACCGCTTGACGAGTAAAGACAAGTTGTTCAGTAACGATATTTGGTTGTTAAGTGTGATCACAGGAAAACGTTTGGCCAACGTTCCTTGGATTATAACCTCATATTTATTTAATAGAGCTGCTGGGTTTCGAGCTACTAGTAAGATTGGAGGAGGACATTGGGTTATTCAATTTATTAAAAATCTGGGATTGTTTATACAATCAGAAATCAAGAAATGTAAGGAGTTGAAGTCTGGTGTGTTAGATGAGAAGTCGTATGCGGGGTTGATTGACAAAAATACAAACGAGTTGCTACCAATTGAGGAGCGTGTTGAGCAAGTTATAGAGCATGAAGAGGAGCAAGCTAGAGAGGGGCAGGAGGAGTCGGCTCATGAGCAGCAGAGTGTTGGTTTTACAGATATGGATGAGCAGTTGGCACAGATTCACGGGATGACCCATCGTATCGCATACCAGTTAGATTATTTCTAGCCCATTCTGCAACACTATGCTCAAACACGCAATCTGAACATGGTTCCCGCCTATAACCCACCAAGGGTGTCCTGTATGGAATTCCATAAGTTTCATTTTTGTTCCTCAAATACTTACTACCTATCTAGGTTTGGTGAGTCAAAGTTAACGCAGTTCAGTACTCCTACTTTATCAATAGATGCATTAGACGTAAAAGAGGGTACCAAAAAACCATATAAAATGGTTGAAAGATGTCAATAGAAAAACCATTCAGATTTGTAGCAAAAATATAGTTGATTCTCCTTTTAGCTTGCACAAACTGCGAAAGATTGAACAATGCAACTACAACTAACAAATAAGAGATAATTATCTGAAAATGTAAGGTGGCGTTTAGTTGGAAAATATTTTCTTTCATTTCCTATTTCTTGTTTTGTAGGAAAAGGGAGGGGATTTTTATTTCCAGAAAACAATGGAAAATTTAGAAAACGCGTTTACTTTGAGAAACATGTGTTTGTGTTTTCCATTTTGCAAAAGTAGAAAACATGTTTAAGTGTTGTTGTTTTATATCTCAATTCTTTATTCACCTTTGTAATATTATAAAAAACATCTTCAAAACACAAAAACAAATATTATAAACTAACCAACGTAAAGAATCGGAAGAAAACATAAAAAACGGCTGGAGCGACGCCGGCGAGGGTGGTGATGCTGATGCGGTGTGGGAGCGTGGTGTTTGGCATTAGGGTATGGCTGGAGTGTCTGATTATGTTGTTTTAAGGGAAATAAAGTAGAAATAGGAAATAAGAAAATGGGAAAAAAATGTTTTGTGGTTTTGTTTATGAGAGTTGGAAATAGAAATTTTGTGTTTTGGAAAACATTTTGTTGGAAAACGCTAATTTGAATGTGATCTCTGTTTTCCTTGTTTTCTACAAAACATTTTGTGAAAAACAAGAGTGTTTTCTTCCAACTAAACGCACCATAACTAACTTGTCACATATTTGAGTGTTGTGTAGCCAACTTTAATTTTTTCTATTATAACACTAAAGTTTTGAATTTAGATCTTTGTGTGTATTTGAGACTATTTTACCACTACTTTATGTTTATCGCCATATTAACAATGAAATGTAAAATAGTCATTGTACATGAACAAAATACACACAAAATTTCGAATCAGACCTTTAATACACACAAAAGTCCGAATTCAAAACTTTTGTGTTATAGTAATACTTAAAACCCATATCAGTTCAGTTTTTATTACCATTTTGTTCTAATTTGTATCATTTTGACCAAATCTAAAACTGTGCTGCTTCATCCCTAATAATACCCATCATCCCCTACTCAGCCACCTCATTAACTACCACCATTTTTTTCTAAAAAATATTCATCAAATAATCAATCATCTTCTGCACACAATACCCCCACCCTCATTGTCTACCATCATGGAGTGGCAAGTTGATTGACCACTTTCATATCACTTTCATTCCATAACCAATTAACCCATTAATGGTTCACATATACCAAACACTTTCACACTCGGAATCATTTTAATGTAATCCTTGACACATCGCACTTTTTAAAAGTTTTGTTATCACGAGCGAGCTTGGTAGCCGGGTGGGTATCAGTGGTCAACGTGGTCGTGCATTCAATACGTGTCTAAGTCCACCCATTCCGGGTACTCTCATCATCTCCATAATTTATTAGAATAATGTCAAAAACACAATCTCATTCAACGACACAAATATGGTGAACAATACAATTGTTTTTTTATTCGAACGGTAACAAACCATTTCACAATATTTTCGTCACAAATTATCTCACACGTACTAAACATGACTTGAACTCACAATCATTTAGTTTAGGAGTGTCTCACGCAACAAAAAGATACCATTAATTAGGACAAAAGCCCTTTGTTTTTAATTTGTCAGACAAAAAGTTTGGATTTTTAATTTCCGTGCTTAATACTCATATTCCTTTTCTAGTTCAATATGACATTTATTCATTCAATAATTTTCCTTCCTCGCATCCTTCAATTATTTTTTCAAAAGTTAAAACTTAAAACTCAAAATCATACAAGTGAAGGGTAAATACAAAAAAGTTGTAGGACAATTTAGCATTCTTTTTCTAGTTATTTACTTTTCAAATTGACAAAAAGCAATACACAAATATCCAAGCAATTTTAGTCGAAACAAGAGTTTGTATTGGAATCTCCTTGATTTTGCATCATATATCAGAATGGTGTTCGAATACGATTTTTATTGACTCCGTTTGGCTTCTAAATATTGAACTTATTGACGAGGTGACGACGGTGATTATGGTTGGCCGACTTAATTTTTGGTTTTCATTTTGTAGTGATGGTTTTCGCAAATAGTATTCGGCAAATTTTACCAAACCACATGAACCAGTAGTAATTTACTCTAAAGATTATCATACTGTAAAAACGGTTTTAGACATACAAAAAGCATAGAATTGTTGGAAAATTTAGTGCACTTGAGGGATTAATTCACACCTGGTAATGGGTTTGGAGGTACGGAGTGTACACCCATCAGGTCAATGTTTGCCCTGACTCAATTGAAGTGGTTTGATAGTGTGAATGATAATGTTGCTGCTAGCATTATCATTCCTGCTGCTTGCTTTAATGATGCTGCTGCTAGCATTATCATTCCTGCTGCTAGCTTTAATGATCCTGCTGCTAGCTTCATTGCTGCTGCTAGTATTGATACTGCTACTTGTGTATCAATCCTTCTGCTAGTGTATCAATTCTGCTGCTTGTTTTATTGTTTCTGTTGCTAGAACAATAATGCTGCTGCTGAACTGATGGGCAATAGAATCTGCTGCTAACACAATTTATTGTGCTGCTAGGCAAACGATTCTGCTGCTGGTTATAACCACTGAATCCTACTATTATGGAAACTATTATCGTATAATTAATGGGCCGTTAATTATACATAATTCCATGGGCTAGGGTTTGAGTAAACTCTATTATAAATAGAGATCATACTTTTCTGCATGAAGAGATCGAACACATAAACCCTAAACACTGAATACGATTTGTTCTTGCTCTGTGCCTAGAATAAGAACTTTACTTGGTCTTATCCCATAGAGATATTCGTGTAAGCCAGGCATAGGGTCGAATAGTTTCTATTGGAAAGTGATATCACGATTTCAAGTGAATATCCGGTACCTTGTTTGATTATCTTTACCCTTTTTGGGAGCACTACGAACACCACTAAAACCAACAATCAATAGAAACTATTCCTGTGATAATCAATGGCTGCTGCTATGAGACATATAGCTGCTAACTTTTCCAAGCTGGAAAAGTTTGAAGGTGTCGATTTCAGAAGATAGCAAAAGAAGATGAAGTTCTTGTTGACCAGCATGAACGTGGCATATGTTCTGACCACACCTATTCCTGAAGATCATGGGGATAATGCTACCATGGAACAGATGAGGAGCAGAAGAAAGTAGGAGAACGATGGCTATGTCTGTAGAGGTTTAATCCTCAATGGTATGTCTGATACTCTCTTTGACATTTATCAAAATGTTGAATCTTCCCTAGAATTGTGGGATTCCTTGGAAGCCAAATATATGGCTGAGGATGCATCAAGTAAGAAGTTCCTTGTAAGTAATTTTAACAATTACAAAATGGTCGATTCTAGACCTGTCAGGGAACAATACAATGAACCTCTTAGTTTACTTGGTCGATTCAAACAACACAAGATGAACATAGATGAGGCTATTTCAGTCTCTTGTATCATCGATAAACTACCTCCTTCTTGGAAAGATTTCAAGCATATGCTAAAGCATAAGAAGGAGGAGTTAACTCTTGTTGAGTTGGGCAGTCATTTGCACATTTAGGAATCACTCAAGGCGCATGAAATTGACAAGCCAAAGAGCAGCAATGCTGCTGGTCCATCAGTTGTCAATATGGTGGAGCATAACAACTCCACCAAGTTCAATGACAACAAGGGCAAACGTAAGCATCAGGATAAATCCAAAACAGATCCTAACAAGAAGTCTAAGGCTACTTGTTGGAAGTGTGGTAAAACTGGACACTTCAGGAAGGATTGTAAAGGTGTTAAGATTGGCAATAAAACTAATGGATCAGGCACGAGTGGATCTGGGAATGGTAACACCAATTCCCTGAAAGGTCTGAATATATTTAATAAGTCTTTTGAGATTTATTATGTTACATATATATCTGAATTGTTCTTTGTGCAGGATGATGATGTTGCGTGGTGGGTTGACTCTGGAGCAACAATCCATGTGTGTAAAGATAGAAGCTGGTTCAAGACCTACGAGTCAATGAATGATGGTTCTATTCTTCATATGGGAAATGAGTCAATGGCCCTGGTGCATGGAAGAGGATGTGTTGATTTGAAGTTTAGTTCTGGAAAGATTGTTCCTTTGTTGAATGTTTTACATGTTCCTGATATTAGGAAAAACTTGGTTTCTAGTAGTATTTTGAATAATTGTGGTTACAAACAAGTAATTGAATCTGATAAATTTGTGTTATCTAAACATGGTGTGTTTATTGGTTTTGGTTATTTATGTAATCAAATGTTTAGACTTAATATTGTTCATGATATGGTTGATTCTGCTTTTATGTCGACATCTAGTTTGTATGATTCAACCCTTTGGCATGCTAGACTTGGCCATGTACACTTTAAAAGGATGCAAGATATGTCTAAGGATGGGTTAATCCCAGCATTTGACATGGAAACTGAAAAGTGTAAAACTTGTATGATGAACAAGATAACAAAAAAAAAAAAAAAACCATTTCAAAGTGTAAAATGTGAGACTAATGTGTTGGAACTAATTCATAGTGACTTATGTGATTTACATGCTACTCCCTCTTTGGGGAATAAGAAATACTTTATGACTTTTATTGATGATGCTTCTAAAAATACTTTGTGACTTTTAAGGATGAAGCATTAGATAAATTTAAAGTATTTAAAACAGAGGTTGAATTGCAACAAGAGTCCCTGATCAAGAGATTCAGGACTTATAGGGGAGGTGAGTACATGGATACTATGTATTTTCAGTCTGTTGGTATAATCCATGAAACGACTTCCCCCTATACTCCTCAGCAAAATGGTATTTCTGAAAGGAAAAACCGAGTGCTGAAGGAGATGGTTAATTCCATGTTGTCCTATTCAGGGCTGAGTCAAGGGTTCTGGGGTGAAGCTATGTTAACAGCTTGCTATTTATTAAATAGGGTTCCCAACAAAAGGAACAAGACAACCCCTTAAGAACTCTGGACTAAAAAGAAACCTAACCTGAAATATCTCAGGGTTTGGGGTTGTAGGGCAGTTGTAAGACTCCCTGATCCAAAGCTAAAAACTTTGGGTGAAAGAGGCATTGAATGCATCTTTGTTGGATATGCTGAGCATTCCAAGGCATATAGGTTCTATGTTATTGAACCTAATGAATCTGTTTCAATTAAGTCTATAATTGAATCAAGGGATGCAATCTTTGATGAGAATAGATTCTCATCAGTCCCTAGACCAAGTCATAGGATTCCTAATGGAACTGATGATGTTGGTGTATCAGAAATCTCTGATGAGGTTCCTGATGAGGTTGTGGAACAACAACCTGAGCCTGAGCTCAGAAGGAGCAATAGGGTTAGGACTCAAAAATCATTTGGACCTGAGTTTCAATTGTACTTAATTGAAGGAACAAGGGATGAGGTCTCTAACCAACACTCCTATTGCTTTAATGTTGAGGATGATCCCAAAACATTTGATGAAGCAATGAAGTCCCAGGATGTTGCTTTCTGGAAAGAAGCAATCAATGATGAAATAGATTCCATCATGGGCAACAACACTTGGGTGTTGGCAGATCTACCACCTGGTTGCAAGCCTCTAGGCTGCAAATGGATTTTCAAAAGGAAAATGAAGGTAGATGGAACTGTTGAAAAGTTCAAGGCTAGACAAGTCATTCAAGGCTTTAAACAAAAGTCAGGAATAAACTATTTTGATACTTATGCCCCAGTGGCTCGTATCAGTACCATAAGATTGCTAATTGCTTTGGCATCAATTCACAATCTGATTATTCATCAGATGGATGTGAAGACAGCTTTCTTGAATGGTGAATTGGATGAGGAGGTTTATATGAACCAACCTCAGGGCATCATCATGCCTGGCAATGAAAACAAGGTGTGCAAACTGATTAAGTCCTTATATGGACTAAAACAGGCACCTAAGCAATGGCATCAAAAGTTTGATGAAGTGGTTTTGTCTAGTGGTTATTCACTTAACCAGTCTGACAAATGTGTATATAGCAAATTTGATGAATCTGGTAAAGGAGTCATCATTTGTCTATATGTTGATGACATGTTGATCTTTGGCACTGACCAAAATCAAGTGGACCTAACAAAGGAATTTTTGTCATCAAGGTTCTCCATGAAGGATATGGGGGAGGCTGATGTTATCCTTGGTATAAGGATTAAACATGAAAGTAACAAAATTTCTATCTCTCAGTCTCATTACATTGAGAAGGTGTTGAGGAAATTTAATTACTTTGATTGTACTCCAGTGAGTACTCCTATGGATACAAGTGAGAAGCTCATGCCTAATAAAGGCAAGGTTGTATCTCAACTTGAGTATTCTAGGGTAATTGGCTGCTTAATGTATGCCATGACTTGTACAAGACCTGATATTGCATTTGCTGTGGGTAAACTGAGCAGGTATACTAGTAATCCTAGTGCTCATCATTGGCAAGCAATTCAGAGGGTACTGAAGTATTTGAAGAGAACTATGGATTATAGTCTCTCATATACTGGTTATCCTTCTGTATTAGAAGGATACACTGATGCAAGTTGGATCAGTAACACTGAGGACAATTCGTCTACTAGTGGCTGGGTATTCCTACTTGGTGGAGGTGCAATTTCTTGGGCATCCAAGAAGCAAACTTGCATCACCAGTTCAACCATGGAATCTGAATTTGTGGCCTTAGCTGCTGCTGGTAAAGAAGCTGAATGGTTGAAAAACTTGCTTCTTGAGATTCCATTGTGGCCTAAACCTATAGCACCTATTTCTATCCGTTGTGATAGTGCTGCTACATTGGTAAAGGCTTATAGCCAAATGTACAATGGAAAGTCTAGACACTTAGGTGTCAGGCATAGCATGATTCGTGAGCTTATCATGAATGGGGTGGTATCTATAGAGTTTGTTAGATCTCAACAGAACTTAGCTGATCACTTGACGAAGGGTTTGGCTAGAGACTTGGTTTTAAAGTCTGCTTAAGGGATGGGATTGAAGTCCAACTTAGTCACTGAATGCTAAGACACCCAACTCCCTCCTGAGGAAACTTGGGAGCTGAGTTCAATGTGGAAAGCTGAACATTTAGTGGACTGGAGCACATGTTTTATTTTCATCCCAAGGTTGTGCTCGGAACCTGCTGGAAAGGAGGATGAAGTCTTAACTTCTTAATGGTTAATTTTCTTTGAAAAAGTGCTGAGCAGGAGCATGATTAAAGATGAACCACCTATGTAAATGTTGAAGTTTTGCCGCTTCAGGAAGCTTTTGGACTTTTAGCTTTTACAACATTTATGAATTGGATATGGACACATGGCTTGTATAGTGTCAGGAGTATTTTAGTGTTTGAAAATGTATGTGTATTTTATCTTCAAGTATTCAAATGGGTTGAAGGGTTCAATTCTTAGAACACCCTGATTCTCGAATATTTGAACGTGTAATGTACTAAGATGAGAATTCAATCTTCAAGATATTTTCATTTATGCATATGTTTTGTTTTGTGTTTAATTTTCATGCAAAGGAAGTGAACTAAATTTGGGGAGGATTGTTGGAAAATTTAGTGCACTTGAGGGATTAATTCATACCTGGTAATGGGTTTGGAGGTACGGAGTGTACACCCATCAGGTCAATGTTTACCCTGACTCAATTGAAGTGGTTTGATAGTGTGAATGATAATGCTGCTGCTAGCATTATTATTCCTGCTGCTAGCTTTAATTATGCTGCTGCTAGCTTTATTACTGCTGCTAGTATTAATACTGCTGCTAGTGTATCAATCCTGCTGCTAGTGTATCAATTCTGCTGCTAGCTTTATTGTTTCTGCTGCTAGAACAATAATGCTGCTGCTGAACTGATGGGCAATAGAATCTGCTGCTAGCACAATTTATTGTGCTGCTAGGCAAACGATTCTGCTACTGGTTATAACCACCGACCCCTACAATTATGGAAACTATTATGGTATAATTAATGGGCCGTTAATTATACATAATTCCATGGGCTAGGGTTTGAGTAAACTCTATTATAAATAGAGATCATACTTTTTTGCATGAAGAGATCGAACACATGAACCCTAAACACTGAATAGGATTTGTTCTTGCTCTGTGCCTAGAATAAGAACTTCACTTGGTCTTATCCCATAGAGATATTCGTGTAACCCAGGCATAGGGTCGAATAGTTTCTATTGAAAAGTGATACCACGATTTCAAGTGAATATTCGTGTAAGATATAACCATCTTAATTGTGTGGATGATTCGGGTGGTCTTGGGTTATGGAAGATTAGATCCATGGTTTGAGTTAGAGAGATGTTTGAGAGAAGGTAGAGAGATGGAAGGGAAAACTTGTGATATTAGATTAATGTGTGTGTAGTGACAAGAGTTCCACCCTTCCCAAGTGTGGGAAGGGTTTATATACTTACTAATATTTGTGCCCCTAGTGGGCTGTGGAGTGAGCTGACAGTGGGGAAAGCCCCGACCCACTCCACAAATATAAATACGACTAATACTATTAATACTAATACTAATATTGCTAAGCTAATATAAATAAGCCTACGAGCTATGTAAATGCTAAATAGATACTCGGGGTGACCGAACCTTCATCTGAATATTTATATTCCTAACAATCTCCCCCTAAGGGAGGTCACCCCGGAAATAATATTTTGAATTCTAGCATTTGATCTTTTGATCTTGACTTCATAGCTCGTAGTCTTCGATTCTTCAACGTCATGAAACTTTGTGCATTCAGCAGTAATCTTTTGATGACTGATCGGTTGTATTGGATGATCTTTGAGAATTCTTTGAGTTCATCATCCAACGTTTGTCTTCAAGTCATCTTTCAGAAGTATGTCACCACGTGATGTGTTATTCTTTGAGCGGACATGCTCACTCTAGTCAGGGTCATGACTTTCAGCATCAGAGTTTGCAGAAGCTGTGTTGAAGGTCTTTTAGGTTGTCATGACTTCTTTGAATATGATGATGGAGTAGAGTGAACATGTGGTAATGGATTGTGTATGTTGTGTCGACATGCTCACACTTTTCTGGATCATGATCTTTAGCTTCAGAGTTGCGGAAGTAGTGTTGAAGGTCTTTTTAGATTGATCATGACTTCTTTGTTTAAGATGATGATGTAGTGTGAACATGTGGTAGAGGATTGGCATCTTTTCTGCAACCAGCTACAACAGCAACCAGCTACAGCATTCCACAGCTACAATCGCTAGAAGTTCCTGCATACGACAGTTAGCAACAAATCAACCGGTACTTATAGGTTCGGACTTCGAGATTGTTAACAGCATAGTGTGAAAATTCTCTCTAATCCTTACCAAGACCGTTCCTAATCGAAAACCCACAGAGGGCTTTTTAAGATCGAACCGTAGCACATCAACGATTAGGTGAGTCGCTGGAGATCACTCCATGACTGTAGACCGTTAGAAACCGCCGTGACCACTAAGCGTAATCCATAAAGAATTACCGAAGTGACCTGCTTTCAGGGCTGCTTGATGTTGACCCTGGCAGGAATTTCCATTCAATCATTGAGAATTACATTTGTAAATTCTCTCATAAATGTTCTGGCAGATTTTTAAGATCTGCTTAGGACTCTTAGTTTACAACTGGTGTCCTTGATGTTGAACAACCAGTGTAGAAATAATTCGTGTCCCTATGAGATCTTATTATGCATCTCGTGGCTCTAGACTCGATAGTGTGTTTTGGTTTAGTGAGCGGAGGCTGGAGAGAACTGCCACCTTTTCAATATCATCTAACTCGGAGTGAGAGAGACGATAGAAATGTATTGAACTCCGTGACAATTGAAACAAGAATCCTTTGAGGGACCTTGAGTGGCTAGGGAGGGTTGTGCAGCGTATCACTGGGTCCATGATACTTTGTCTTCAATGTCAGCAATCAACTAAGTGATTCTGACAGCATATGTATTGACCCGATTTCTGCCTAAAGTGTAAGGAGGGCTTCTTTCTTTTCACCCTTTACCTTTACATTTCTTTTTCATTCTTCAACCTCTTCAGTGCTTACCAAGACTTCCTTACTAGTACCTTGTTGGGTTTGTTCCAGTACTAGCTCCATCTCAGTCGGCACTCTTCCCTTATTCACTTTTCTCCTTTTTTAATCATACCTAAGGACTTCTACACTAACTAGTGGATTGTCCCTGGGTAGATCCCTCCGGCTCTGGCGGGATCGTGGGAACTTGAGCCTAACCAAACCATCCTTATAACTCCATACATTCATTAAAATGGTCGGTCTTTGGTGTACTTCCACGATTGCCATAAACCAAATCTTTGAAAAATCTCTCAAAGTGTTCATGATTCTGAAACACATTTTTGCAAACACTTGAGAGTTTTATATTTTTCAAATGCTCCCCCTCAACATGTGCTCGAATAATTGTTTTATAAATTTGCACATGTCAGGTGAAGCTCGCACTTTTGAATTGATTGATTTTCCAAGAACATGATCATCGCGAGACATGCTTACATCACTAGTAAACTAGCTTGAAATTATTACCCGTCCAGATCACATTCAAGGAAAGTCGCTCGAAATCGGTACATTCTACTCAGACACGTCCTTTGCGAGACACGCTTACATCACCAGATAAACTGGCTTGAAATTATTACCCATCCAGGACATGTCCTTTCGACTACTGACTTTAGCTATCGTCAATTCATTGGTGAAGTCTGAGCCTTGCTCACATAAGATGCATGCCAAATCCTTTGCTCCCCCTTAATAAGTGCATTGGTATACAAAAGAGTTTAGCACTTACTGGAGAGCTTACTTTCACATCCAAAACATTTTGCTCCCCCTCAATATGTGCATTGATATATAAAATGGTTTAACACATACGGGAGAGCTTGCATATATGTTCAAATCATCACATTTTATCAGATTTCATATTTAAATCACATTCTCTCCCCCGATCAAAAATTTCAAACCATTTGAGATTTGTGATCCCAATTGATTTAAATAAGTTAGAAAAATGTGAGAGAAAATGTGTCCGATTTAATGTTTTCTGATAATGGAACATACTATGCTCCCCCTTAATCTAAGAGGGAGATTCACTGCTTCTAATTTTGCACAAAGTGATTGTTAATGACACGAATGATATTGACCTTTTTGCACAGATGATGTGATCATCCGATTCTCTGAAGGAGTCATTGGTCAACATCGATTATCCATCCACCAACAAGAACGTCCAAGTATTATAGATCCCCACTTGGCGAGATCGGAACAAATATTGCTTTGTTTCACTGAAGGTGGTGGTGGTGATGACGGTGTTGTTGTTGTTGTTGCTGCCGATGTTGTTGTTGTGGTGAATTCCGAGCCAATCAATAGAGTTTGAACGTCTGATCAAATGGTTAGAATGGGAACTGGTACATTCATTTTGGCTATGGAATCTGCATAAGAATATCAACACAGATATACGTACATACATATACACTATTCCTAAATAGCTACCCTTCAGCAGCTTGCCACATTATAATACCAAGTTCATCTTATAATCAAACCACAATCAGGAACTACGTCAAACCACTATCTAGCAAGAAAAGCAACTACCAATCATGCACATGGCAATTCACACAGATATCAATATTCAACTCAGGAACTTAGGAACATGATTCTAATATGATAGCAATATACCTAAGTGATTCCTGAGAACATATGCACAATATCAACAACAATTAAGTAGCAGAGACAAGCAACATTTGAGACTCATTCACTTAGATCATACAAATGTCAGTGGAGCATTCAAGAACATCAAACGCATCGGGTTTTCTAACTTCTTTCAGATTTTGAGTTTTAATGTATCTAGGGGATTAAACGAGGATTCCAAAGAGATACAAATGAACCTTCTAGTTATATGAAGCTAGGATACTATAAGCAAGTTGCACATAATGTCCTAAACTTTCTAGCAACTAACACACTTGGTCATTTGATATATTTAAGCAATTTCCTCTTCAACTAATACCCCATTAACTGCAAAACCTTTTCTAAGAATCATGAATTAATCAAGAAACCCGTTTGATGATATAAAATTTGAATTCACTCTCCCCCTCAATCAATGACCTAGTTAAAGATTTGTAGTTGTTGATTGAGTGACAAATTTTATGCATAATCCAAGTATAAACAAATTTCATACAACACATATCCACCAAGTGTCTCACAAATAATTTTCAGAAGAATCACAGAATGAAAACTATTTGCATACACAGAAGATTTCTCTTCTTTTTCAAGAAATGATGCACTGAAACGTACATCAAATCGGGAAAACATGGATATAAAGTAATCCATGCCCAGGTGAACATCACCCAGTTGGAGGAACAGCCGTCCTTTTGGCGACGTGCTTTCCCCAATTTGAAGCGCGGGTTGCTATCTAAAGTAATAGCAAGCCATTTTAGACATGTTTTACCAATCCATTTTAACTTCTGCTCGAGCTTCATTTAAAGATCCGTGCCATTATTGAATGACATTTCTAAGTCCGTAAATGTTATCGATAAACAGAAGACATGCCTAGGTGAAACTATTTTTGGTCTTTTCTAATTTTTTAATTTTTATGGTTTTTCTGATTTTACGTTTCTCTATTTACAATTAGCAAGATTTCTATATATCTATTTACAAAATGGTATAAGATATGAAAAAGAATGTAAGAAGCAAAATATATACAAGGATACGAACCGAAAACCATTACTCCTCAGCTTCCAGAATATCTCCGCTGCCATCGCTTTACTTGCTGAAGAGTAATGTGAGCACATTTAATCAAGGATTAATTCTGGATTTTCACTCTCCCCTAATTAGTACTCTCCCCCAATCCGACAACCTTTCTGATGAACACCCATAATAGAAGGAAGAATTTGGATGAACGCCCATAATATGAAGAAGTCTTTAGATTCCAAATGCATGCCGTCTTTAGTCTTCTAACACATAGCGGAGAATGTAGAGAAGACTGTAGACTCGACCTTCTTCAAGATTGCCCAATATAGAGGAACAGAATACCAACCATCTTCATCTCACCAAATGCCTTCCAGTAATCTTACATGAAACCCATCAACCCGCAGCGTACACATGAGACGATAACACACAGCAGAGAATGAAGAATAGACTGACGACTCGACCTTCTTCAGTATTTAGTATAACACCAAAGTAACAAGTTGAACCACTGATCATCTATAGTATGTATCCTCTTGGATATTAAGCCCTGATCACGTGAACCTGTTGTGCGTTCTTGATGTACACATTCTCTCTCCCCTGATGGTTACGATTAATCAGCCCATGACCTAAAAGCGAAACGATAATACCAAGGTAACAAGTTGAACCACTGATCATCTCTGCGGTTATCAACACCGGAATAACTTCAACTCGGAAGCAGTATAAAGCCCGATCACGTGAACCTGTTGTGCGTCCTTGGTGTACACATTTCTCTCCCCCATGATGGTTACGATTAATCGGAATCATCATCATGATGTGTACATGTAGCCTAATGACGTATATATGAAGCATTGACTAGAAACCCTTTGATGCTGATTGAACCAGCCCGTGAGAATATGTAGATTAGCATTCCATGACCATGTTCTTCAACACCTTGATAGACGGAAGAAGTAGTGTTGGAGAAACATAGTTTGCACGACTCCTGAACAGACGTATTCAGGAGTCGTATGTCCATTTCTCAATCATCAATCAACATGTAGATTAATATTCACCCTTTCCCCCCCTCAAAAATTGCATATGCCTGCCAACTGCAATTTTTGATGATTGAACTAGTGAATATGAATACCATCAACGGTAAGTAGCTCCACTTGATGGTTCTTGAAGACTGACATGTTGTTTATTCACCCTTTCCCCCCTCAAAAATTGCATATGCCTGTCAACTGCAATTTTTGGTTGAATATGTGAATAAAAGTATACTCCAATATGCGCCGATCCACTTGAAGACTGAATGAGCACAGAAAGAGCATGAAACTTGTTGATGAGAATGGCCATAAATAAGAAGATTCCTCTTCTTTTGAAGATAAAGTGCACTCAAGCGTACACTTTTCTTTTCTCTGAAGAACGAGGCCTGCACTGAAGTGTACAGACGTCATAATGATAAAGAGCGAGGCCTGCACTGATGTGTACAGATGTCATATCTCTCTTTTCTACTTCTCTCATCTAACTCGTTACCAACCCCATTATCATTCAATCGGCTTGATGTCGTGACCACTGATGGAGAAAAACCCAATATGATGAACTTCAGACTGAAGTAACATAACCCGAACTTGTGACTTAAACTTGCACTAATGTGTGACAAAGAGCGGTGTAGAGACTTCGTGCAACATCGAATCCCTAAGTACTCTATACTCTTCAACCAACCAACCATCAAGTATAAGACGTACATCACCTCTTGGATATCCACAACTTCGTGTGACACTGAGCACTACAACGTAACTCCTTAAAGTGATAGTTATTTTGTAATAGAGAGGAAGAAAAAGAAAAAATAAAAAAATAAAAAAACTAGATATCCAAGTCTTCGTCATTGTAAAGAATAAACGCTCGAACAAGGATCTCGAAGAATCTTCATCCAACCACCCCGATATCTACAGATACTAAGTACACGCACTCATGAAATTTCACTTCAGCCTCAAATAAATAATAATGAACTAACGCCGTAGTCACATCTTGTCGATTAAATGCCCAAATCTAGCCCTTTATGATGATTTAACTGAACTTTGATAATGGTTTTAACCCGATAACGGTCAAGAGCGCATAACCCATCATCACGGGATTTTACAAATCTATGATTTAAACCGAGAAATAAGTTCTTTCGCGGGATTTTACAAAATCAAGAAGAAACCGTGAGATAGTAACAGATTGAATGTGGCATGACTGATTTGATTTTGGAGAACATCAGTTTGGGTTAAGAATATCCCGTGAGAATTACAGATCACATCACAACTTTTAAAACCTTTGGCCAACTAACCAACCTTGTACACAGATTAGTGACCACTTAATGAAGGAAACCCGATATACCAATACTGAAAACTGAAGTAGAAGTCCCCAAATTTGTTACTTAAGCTTGCACTAATGTTGGAAGAACGGTGTAGAGAATTAATGCTCCAAGCAAATCTCTAAGTGCTCAATACCCAACCAAAGTATGAGACATTAACACCTCTTGCGATTATCGACATCGTCATTGACGTGTGACACTGAGTACTCCAATAACTCTTAAGTGATAGTTACCCCGACTGTTGGTAACTAGATAACCCAAGTCTTCAACTTACATCTTAAGCACGAGCAAGTTATCATTGAAATCATGCATCCAACCATCCCCGATTTCAAGATAAAATAGGTAGACTCTTTCGTGAAATCCAACTTCACTCTCAAGTAAGGAATACCAAATTAACTTCGTGATCATTTTGTGCGGTTGAATAGTCAAAAGGAGAAGAAACATGCGCTAATTCTTAGCAGTGCCCATGACTCATAGTCAGTCCTATCAAACAAAGCTGTCTGACCCAGCTACTTGGATGTTATCAGGTGCAGTACATGGAATAGTTGTCGTACTGTGTACAGGATTTTACAGTTCTTGAGATTTAACCGAGAAATAAATTCAAGAACAAACTGCACAACAGTAAGTGTCAAACTGCTGAAATCTTAGGCAATTTGCTAAGACCCAAACCACTGAAAGCTAAACCACTGAAACTGGAACCGCTAATATTCAAACTGCTGGAGACTGAACCACTGAATCCTGAATCGCTACGATCTGACCCTTTGTAACCGGAACAGCTGAGATTCACACCGCTGGAGACGGAACCGCTAGGAAACTTGCGCTAATTCTCCCCCTCAAAAAGGGCATGAAATGACCTTTTTGCCAAAGCTGAGAGTCCGTGATGTTTGTGAATTTGTCAGGCACAATACATGGAAAGAGACAAATAAAACTACTGCAACGAAGATGGTGATTAAAACTCTCTTGAAGTAACCCCTTGCTTGTCTCCTCATCAATAGTTTAGCAGATTAATAAATTCCCTGAAGCTCATAATATGCCAAAACCGCTTGATGAAATATGTTTAATTGTAGAATGTGTAAAAGGTTAAACCACGTCTCTGAACAACCACCTCCTGAGAAGATCTTGTACTACAATCCCATTAGAAGCTTGAGAGACAACAATCACTTGATGAAGCTTGATAAAGGACAAGTCCGCGACTTATACTTGCACTAAATTTGTGATTTAGAACCTATATTGAGCACAACAACGTAACTCCTTTAAATATAGGTAGTGATATATACCCAACCTTCCATCCTTTATTGTATATATCCACTTCTTGAACATCCAAGTCTAATCACCATAAATACGCTCGAGCAAGGGTCATCAAACATCGTGCATCCATCCAACCCCGAGATGTTTGAGACACTAAGTACACCAACCCGTGAATTAACAAACCAACCAAGTTACCATAATTTCCCAATTCCTGTCGATCTCGTAGCACAAACGTATCCCGAAAACATAGTTAAACCCCGTAAGTTTTATCATGTCTAAATCCAAGTCCAGCCTACTTGTCCAATATTGATTTCACGGGATTTTACAGCCCTTGAGATTTAAACCGAGAAATCGAATCTTTCGCGGGATTTTCTAAAACCAATCAAGAGAAACCGTGAAGTCAACAAGGATAACTAAGAGTGAGTTGCAATACTAATCTTCAAAATTCAAGTCAAAGAAGTTAAATCTCAACTTGATCAAATCGCAAGAAGTCAAGTCGCAGTTTGTCAAATCGCAATTAACCAAATCACAATATCACATTGCAACTGGTCAAGTCGCAATCAGTCAAGTCGAAAAAAGTCAAATAGCAACTTGTCAACTCGCAATTAATCAAATCGCAATTTGTCAACTATAACTCATATCGCAAAGATCAAATTGCAGGCTCACTCAAATTGTAGACCTCAATAGGACACTGCTGCCTAATTCACAACTCTATAATCATGAAGACATTCTTATACCCGCATACTAGCCGTGACGTGTGTATCCTTGTGAGATTATGCAGGTCCTAACACACCACTCTCTTTCGCCAAATAACAAAGACTAGCATAACTTTGTATATCCCAAAAGAAATCCAGTTAGTGCAATTCTTATGTGTTATAATTTTGGTAACAAATATTAAGCCCCAAATCCAATCCACAAAATGAAACACTTGGTTCAATTTGAGAGCCCAAATTCGATCCACACTCATATTAAAACTCGGTCCAAACCAATAATCACAATTCGATCCACCATTAAAATGGTTATAGCCTATTCAACCTAATATATCTCACAATAATCAAACCCTAATCACCCTTTTCATTTAACTTCGCCCCTCATCTCCTTTTAACTGCCTCTCACCTAACTCACAGATCGAATCACCAAAACAACTCACAGATCCGATATAATCGTCTCAATACATCTCCATCATCATCAAAATAATCTAATAGAACAACCTAATATCAGATTATTCATCAAAAGCAACCAATAAACTCAGTCGATAATGATCGTGGCACCATAAAAAACACACGAATAAAACGTAGAAACACACGGATCAACCCAAGAAGAACACAGGATGTTTTATCTTCAACATCATCTCTTGGGTCTCGGGTAGGTGCATGTTGTGGTTTCTTTTGCTATTAGTCTTGAGTGTCTTTGAGTGAGACTAGAAAAGTATACAACCTTATTTCGTGATCGTGTATTTTTCTGATGTCGAGTCTTGTTGTGTAAGTGATGGATTATAGATGAGAGTTGATAGGGTGATTACATATATGTGAGGGTTATGGTTGTTGTTAGATTATTTTTTGATATTGTCGGGTTTGTATCTGACTTTGGCTGTTAAGTAGTTTTAAGCGTAGTTGTTGATTTGGATTTGTTGTATATGGCTTCCGTTATTGTTGTAAGGTTGTTTGTTTGGTCAGGCTATGGTAATAAGTCAATATGTGCTTCTTCATCTCCTTTCTTACTTTTGGCACTGGTTTGACTTTACTGGTTCAACATGGTTTGACTTATGCTAACACCACAAATCACAACCTTGCAAACTAATAATATAGACACAAACCGCAACCATGAACAGATAGACAAACCGCAACCATGAACAGATAGACAAACCGCATGATCAATAGCAGTTGACCAGTCAGACCGAGCTGTCATTTTCGTACTTTTCTGAAAAAACCGGATCTGAGTTTTTTCTCTTTCATCTAAACTCAGCTAAGAACCTCATGACACAAACAGCAACCAGGAACATCAACATAACTCACGAATTTACTCAAATCCACCAATGAACTTATGAAACACGCTATCAAGACACTAAACTAGTCTCATATAGTCCAAACTATTCGAGCAACATATGAAACCACAAGAAGAGTAGCAGCAGTCAATCCGAAAGGTAAATAAAAAATGGCAGTAGAGAAAAAGAACATGTAAGATAAGAGTAGCAGTCAACAAGTTTCAAACCAAACGACTAAAAAAAAATACCGGATCCTTTTTTTTTTTTTTTTTTTTTTTTTTTTTTTTTTTTACAAAACAATACTCGAACAAAACTTCAAATATGACTGTTAAGGCCCATGATATCCTTAAACACAGTAAAAGCCCACTATGATGTATAACGAGTAAAACAATTAGACAAAAGCAAATTTAAAACTTGAACAGTACAATTAAAAGGAACAAACATGGTTCGATCCAGAAAAAATATAGAGACCACACAATCAACCGAACCTAACCATGGCTCTTGATACTAATTGTAAGATATAACCATCTTGATTGTGTGGATGATTCGGGTGGTCTTGGGTTATGGAAGATTAGATCCATGGTTTGAGTTAGAGAGATGTTAGAGAGAAGGTAGAGAGATGGAAGGGAAAACTTGTGATATTAGATTAATGTGTGTGTAGTGACAAGAGTTCCACCCTTCCCAAGTGTGGGAAGGGTTTATATACTTACTAATATTTGTGCCCCTAGTGGGCTGTGGAGTGAGCTGACAGTGGGGAAAGCCCCGACCCACTCCACAAATATAAATATGACTAATACTATTAATACTAATACTAATATTGCTAAGCTAATATAAATAAGCCTACGAGCTATGTAAATGCTAAATAGATACTCGGGGTGACCGAACCTTCATCTGAATATTTATAATCCTAACAATCCGGTACCTTGTTTGATTATCTTTACCCTTTCTGGGAGCACTACGAACACCACTAAAATCAACAAGAATTACATTGGAAAAACATATGACCACATGCATATAGAGCAACATTTATATTCAAAGTAAACAAGAGTACAATGACGATAAAGACGAACATGGTTACAACAACTTGTAGATATTACAAACGTAGAAATTGACTTCTCATTCTTGACCAGAGGGTATGTAGTATGGCCCTCGAAATCACATAAGCTTGATTCTGCAGTTTAGATTGAAGCGTTAAAACAACAACTAAAGTTAACGAATATAGTGAAGCAAATCATAGTAAACTTACTAGAACAGATATGATCTTTAAGGAGAGGGAGAGTTAAAATAATCACGCCATTTGTCAATGAAAGGTAACTCAGCAGGATCCAAGTCTGGAAGTTCTCGGTCTTGAAGGTTGTTGATTATCTGCGAAGTTTCACTAAGGAGTTGGATTGTAGCATTGACAGTGGACTCCCTTTTCTCTATCACACTTTCATGAGATTTTCTAACTATGACTTGGGGTAAGTTGGTGAGACAAGCAGCCAAAATATCAGCAATCATTGATGATAATTCCGTGAATAAGTCCTCTTGGCTAAGCTCATCAATGTTGGTGTGGTAGGAAAGAAGGATTGATTCGGTAATTCGATACATTGAATTGGCGCAAATAGACTGGTAGATGGAATTATCATCTGTGCTTTCATTATCCGTACTTTGAACTTCAGTGACCATGTTCTTAGCTGTATTCTTGAACCATTGCAGAATGAATCCTGCTGTATTCACTTTAGGAGCATGGTTTTTCAGATTGTTTCCTACCCATTTATTCGAGACTTCAACTTCTAGCCATAACACTTTAGCTACTTTTTGAATGCTTACATACTCATCGGTAGCATTAAGACTTTCTTCCACTAGTCTGACATATGTAAGACCTTGACTCACACTGCTTAGCAACCTATCTACTATGTCTTTCTGTATTTTAGGTAGAGAAACAGCGATGGCTGCCAGGGTTACCAAGGGTAAGCTCCAACAATCCAAATAATCTTGTGCAAATAAAGGTGGAATATGTAGGCTGTCATACTTTCCAACTCCTTCAAAACCTTTAGATTCTCTTAGAAGCTCTACGAGATTGCTGGGTTGTTGTTTTTCAGCCATTTCGATCAAACGGTTCACAGATTTTGAAATGCTTTTCAATGTTCTCTCCGAAAGCTCCATATCGTCTTGTAGTTGCAACACATACCGCCTAAGATCGTTAAAGTTCTCTTGTTGTTCAGGATTTTGTCCCATGACAATACTTGAGGTACTAAACATGGCTTTAAACCACTTCCAACACCGAATACAAAACAAAACACAAATCACAAAGAAAATTGGGATCAACACTATCATCTTACATGCTACCACAACTGTCTTCTGAAGTCCTATACAAATGATAAGAAATATGACTTTGATATTGTGGATGACAATCTTGGTTTTGCGGTTAGTAACTAAGAATGACACACTACTCTGTTTCAAATCATACAACTTCTTAGTCCAGTAGCTCTCTACTTTAAATACCTTAATATGGTTCCAGATCCATTTTATGGACAACTTAAAGCTCAAGGATGCATAACATCTACAAAGTGGTGCAATTGTTCCTACTATACTTCCGATAAACTGTATTATGAGAATTAATGGAATTCACCATTTATAATCCGAACTCCACGTTGATATTTCTGTAATAATTAGCGAAACTGATGAAAGTACATGTATGACAGTGCTAACAACACATATTACCCCAGAAGCAGAGGTAGTTGCAGAGCAAGCTGTGATGAACTGAGGGCTGCCTGTTCCTGCCATGATCCAATGGTTTTTCACATGTTGCTTTAACTTATCAACAGTTAATCTTCCTGGTTTTTGTATCTCTAAGTCCTTTAAAGCATTTTCATGAGCTGCTTGGTATTTCAATTCTATTATTTGTTTGGACTTTAGAATCGTTAAACCTGAACATGTGTGTATTATCAGCAAGATGAGGAGCATAGCCACATAAAACACTGCTATTAGCGTAAAGATATCATAAAAATCTCCAATCAAACCCGTATCTACTTCAATGCAAACATTCACAATCAAGGTGAATGCCAGAATATCCAAAGCTATGATGTTTGTGAGAAGTTCCTTGCTATTCATGGTTGCTAAAGAAGGCAATAAATTCGCCATCATGGTGTACATAAATGCCATGCTTCCGACCTTTGCTATCTGGTCAAAACCACCTCGCATTGGATTACTTAAATCCACAGGTAGCTTCATAGCAACAGCTATCACAGTGAGAGAAGCAGCATTCAGAGTGATGTATTTACACGGGAACCACAGTTTTCTGTTTCGGAAACCATGTAATAAATCAGCTACCATTGCAAGGATGCAAAACAGAGATGCTAGCGCGATATAGATACCAATCCATGGCATAGGTTTGCTGTATTCATTTTGTCGATCTGACTCATTCTTTAAGTAATCTCTCTCATTCTTTAATTCAAAAATAAAGGACTCCAAACAATCTCGAAATCCATATGGAAGACAAGAAACAGTGTCAAATTTACAAATGTTGTCTTTCCAGGGGTAATAGTAGTGAGACTCCATAGTTTGGTTCATTATGGGGAAATAAAATTGTGATTTGTGACAATTTAAATAGGAGCAGGAAGATGGTGTAGATTATGAAAATAGCAGGATTTTGTCTTCAGAGAGACTTAAAATGGGTGGTAATAATGCGAATGATATAACAAAATCCACATCTTAAAGGTTGTATATTGTATCGTATGAGTGATGAAATCATGAAATGAAACTTCGAATGACTTTCCAACAAAATTCGGTCAGGAAGACTCTGTGTGTGACTAACACAACACCACTGATTAGTACGTAGACTTTGCGAATTGTGATTGCACCATATATTCATCCATCACTTGGACCACCCATGTGAGACGTGCAATGTTGGGAAAAAAGATTATCAGAAACCAAGTTGAACACAACTACCATAACGGTAACCACACGTTGTTAGTATATTTACAAAATATCTGTTTCTTTTATTTATTTGCTTGATTTAAAAAAAATTAATAATAATAATTAAAAAAAAAAAAAAAAAAAAACTTTCTATACAACACAAACTGTTTAGGTTCGTGTTTTAGTAATTTGTATGTTCGTGTTAAAAATTAATTTTAGAGTATCCCAATAAAGAATCCATGTATGCACAGGTTTCAACTAAAAGTAAAACTAATATCCATATTTCAACAATAGTTTTTGGGCGTGAACTTATAGGTTTTATTATTACTAGTAGGTACCCGTGCATTGCGTGGCAGTATCCTGTAATAATAGTTCACTAATATTATTTAATTTTAAGTCATTTTAAGTTTCAAGAAAGAACATACACTCTTTATAAGTGGCATAGATATAATAATTACTTTTACTAAGTCAAAATTTTTATTATATTTAGTCTTCTAGCACTATATCTTATGATTATATGTTACTAATATATATATAATAACGAGTATAATACTATATCATATACATTAAAGTACACAATACATACACTAATAGTTTAATAGAAATAATAAAGGTTAGAAATTGGACAAAACTTTTTAGAGTAAATTACACGGATAGTCCCTGTGGTTTATCGAAAATTTCACCTATCATCCCTCAAACTTAAAAGTTGCATGTATCGTTCCTATTGCTGCCAAAGTATAACATGAATGGTCTCTTTGAGGGACGATAGGTGAAATTTTTGACAAACCAAAGAATAACATTCTAAGAATGGTCCTTTGAGGGACCATTCATGTTATTCTTTGGCAATGATAGGGACGATACATGCAACTTTTAAGTTTGAGGGACGATAGGTGAAATTTTCGACAAACTATAGGGACCATCCGTGTAATTTACTCAACTTTTTATAAACCGATGAAGTTTAATCTTATTTTTTAATACGATGCCCGTGAATTCACAGGTTAATAGTTTAGTATTGATATAAATGACTTTAAAGTAAACAAAGCTCGGATCGTAAAGTTGCATAATTCGCAAAATGAAATATCAAGTAACCTTCCTCCACCTGATGTCGACTTTCAGTGTGACAAAACTTAGCAAATTCATGGAATGTCAGTCTTACGATGCCCTCATAGTGAAGGTAGCAATATGATGAAACACTTGAATATAATGACAAAAATTAACGACTTAATGCTATTGGTCAGAGGACTATAGGTCCTTGTCACATTCATATCGATGAAAATAAACGAGATAGAATACTCCGAAAAAACTGAAGAAACTACCAAGAAATGTAGACTCTAAAAGCAGGATAAGTTTTTTTTTTTTTTTTTTTTTTTTTTTTTTTTTTTTTTTTTTTTCTTTCCGGAGCACATGTATTCCCAAAGAATCTAACACTCTATCCACATCATTTCATTAGTCTTGGATCTTTATTCTCCAAAATATATATCTGATCAGATGAGAACAACCAGCCTTGTTAGTCACGAATCATGATCTCTGGACTGAGCGGTCTTGAACCAAAGTTATGTAAAACATAAACATGTATACACTATTAAATACGTTTTAATCACCAATAAATATGTATACGTTTTAAACACTAGTACTATATTTTTAATTTATTTAGTACTAGTATACATTTTGTTTGGTGTTGTATTTTGGTATTTGGACTGTCTTATCCTGATCGTGTATAGTACTCCCGGACCCAACATACTGGGCCGGGAGTGCCATAACCCGGACCGCGGCAGAATCAAGACGGACGTACGCAAATTATAGACCTCAATTCTTGCCATGCCGGATAAGAATACGCCCCGGCCTCGCCAGGCCGGGCCAGAACACATCACCGACCGCCGCCAGGCCGCCACGCTGCCAAAAGTCAGATATCGTAGGATCATGTCTCCCACGTGATCTGACATCTACCTGCTAGAGGAGGCGTAATTTGGCTCGCAGAGTCCCGAGGCAGCTACAGGTGACGGGTGTGGGTAGTATAAATACCCCCACCTCATTTATTACTTTCAACTAATAGCATTTACTCTCACACAGTCCGCACATACACTTTCTCTCTTTAAACAATATACTTACTCTCACACCCGAGCCCAACCGCGGAAGCCCCCTTCCGCGGTAAGACTAACGGTGGTGCTTTTTCTTAGCAGCTTTACGAAGTACTTAGCACAAGATACGCCCCTGCCAAGAGCTAGTCTAACCTAGGTCTTACATTGAGCCCAAGATTTGTACTAACAAGTTGGCGCCATCCGTGGGACCAGTTACACAACTGCGTCTCTAAAGAACTTTGCCATGAGTAACCAGGTGAATGACTCATCCCCAGCCCAAGAGCGTTCGACAGTACGGAACACTCTTGGGAAAGGGAAGGGCCATGAAGGAGAAGAGCATCATTCGGGCTCTCTCCTGGAAGAGGCGATAAGGGAATTTTGTGACAAGCATTATGACCAACTATTGCCCTTAATGACCGAGAAAGTCCATGCGGAAAAGTTGAGGCAAGTAAAGACTCGCCTCGAATTCGATGATGAGTTACAAGGGAACTCACACTCTCGAGAGCGATCTCGAAACTCTGAGTCAAGATCCCTGTGGGAAAGAAAGGTCGAAAGAAAGCAGAAAACTAGCCCCAGTTATAGATCCGGACCTTCCGAAGGTTCCCACTCTCGAAGTGTCTTTTCCAGACTCATCAGAGTACCCGAAGACGATGGTGAAGGGACCAAGTACCTTCGTTCCACCGTTTTCACTCGTCTAGGGGAAAAACGGGGGGATGTAAAATCATGCCTGGGGGAGAGAAGACCGGATGTGTTTTCTCAACTTCGGACAAAAAGTCACACTCGAAGAGAGTGAAGAATTGAAGCCAAACGTAACAGGCGGGACAGACAACCCTACACAGAAGGAAGTCCGGATAGACCAAGAAGAAGAACCCCCAGTCCAACCTATAGCCGCGCCCCCCGCTCTAGGGAGAAAGGCGCCGGAAACAGAGATGCCTACTCCATTTCCGGAAGGCGAAGGGAACTGACACCCGTAGAAAGCGAAGATAATGCAGGGGGTATTGGGAAGCCAGATCCGGAAAGAACAGAGGGGGTACGGGGGATCTTTATCATCCGTACGATATTGAAGACACGGACCCTTTCACACAACGGATCAGGAATTTTGAGTTCCCAAAAAGGACCCGGATGCCTACAAACGTCAAAACCTATGACGGAACCGGGGATCCGGAGGACCATATGAAGAACTTTTGCACCGCGGTCAAGGTGAAACGGTGGGCCATGCCCACCTGGTGTCATATGTTCAACTCCACCGTCATAGGGCATGCACGGATGTGGTTTGATGAATTGTCGGCAGAAAGCATAGACAGCTTTCAAGACCTTCGAAAAAGTTTCTTGTCCTACTTCCTCCAACAAAAGAAATATACCAAGGATCTGGTGGAGCTCCACCTCATCAAGCAAAGGGAAGGAGAGACGACAACATCATTTGTTGACCGCTTCAAGGTGGAAAGCATGCATGTGAAAGGTGCCCCAGAGTGCATGAAAGTTTCAGGCTTTATAAATGGGATTAATAATCCAGAGATGATCAGAAGGCTCAATGATAAAATCCCAAAAACTGTTGACGAAATGTGGAAGGTTACCACTGCTTTCCTCCGCGGTGAGACAGCCGCGGCTAATTTGTCAAGAAAGAAGCAAGACCGCTCTTCGTGGAAACCTCACGAAGGGGGGTCCCGGGCATCCAACAGTCAGGTCTTTGAAAGAAAAACGGAGTTCAAATGGCGCTCCAGGGCAAACCGGAGGCGAAATGACAGATTCACGCCCCTTACAAAAACACCAAAGGGGATTTTGGCAATGGGGTCAGTCAAATTCACAGCCCCACTGCCCATGGCAAGTCCGGCCGAATCAAGAAACAAGGACAAGTACTGTGACTTTCATAGAGAAAGAGGACACCACACGGATGAGTGTTTCCAGTTAAGGAAGCAGATTGAGGAAGCGGTCAGATCCGGCCAGTTAGCACACTTGGTAAAGGAGATCAAGAACGGGAGCCAGAAGGACGAAGCTGCTAAAGGAGGTAAGAAAGAAACCACAACCAAGGATAAGGCTCCGGCCATATTCATGATAAAAACTTGGCAACGAAATGTAAAACAGAAGGCATCCTCTAATACCGTGCCAAATTTGGAAATATCTTTCCTTCCAATAGAGGAAGACAATTGGGATGACCATCCGTTGGTAATGAAGGTTTCCTTGTCATCTTCCCAGATATGCAAGATTCACATTTATCAAATGAATCATCATTGATATTATGCAAAAGCCCATCATGTTGCAGCTTTTCCATGCGTTTCTTGCCAATATGTGCAAGACGACAGTGCCAAAGATAAGATGAATCCAAGTCTGACTTGATTCTCTTATTGCTAATGCTATATACAGAATTATTTCTATTGGACACATGATTCTCCATGTCAATTTCAAACACACCATTTATTGGAATTGCATTAAAGTAAAAAACATTATTTAAAGAAACCGAAATTTCATTATTAGTAAATGTGTGATCAAAACCAATATCCAACAATAAAGAAACTGAAATGACACCCCTAATGATAGAAGGTGCATAATGATAATTATTCAAAACTAGTATTAATCCCGAAGGTAAACCTAAATTGAATGTCCCTATGGCTTCAACTGTTGCACGTATGCCATTACCCACGTACAAGTAGCTTTCTCCATAGGCCAGCTTCCTTGCTCCTCTAAGCCCCTGCGATGTGTTACAAATATGAGTACCACATCCCATATCATATACCCAGGCATTGTGCTTACGAGGAAAAGAAAATAATTCAATCATAATAATACCTGAAGTGCTCGCGACATTCCCAGCCTTCGTATTTTTATTCTGACGCAACTCCTCTAGCAGCAATGGACAGTTCCTCTTCCAATGTGCAGGAGTGTTGCAGTGGTGACAAGCAGCCAAATCCTTCTTGGTTTTATCCTTCTTCTTAGGAGGATTCTGCTTCTTAGGCATTGGCTGGTAGGTCATAACCTGTTTACCCTTGTCAGCTTTACCTTTCCCCTTTTTGTTCGCGTGTTGCGGTTTGTTGGGCTTAGTAACCCTACCACCTTGTATTGCTAATACCGCAGGTGTAGGTGCCTTCTTTGACAATTCTTTCTCAAAGTCAATAAGCATTGCATGTAATTCACTTATTGTCTTCCCCGTGCAATGCATATTGAAGTTGCGCACAAAATCACCAAACAACTCCTCGTTAAGGGATCGATTGATGAGGCCAACACATACATCTTGCACGTAACCACAGCCGAGTGTCTCCAATTGGTCCAAATAACCTTTCATTTCCAATACATAGGCACTCATTGGTTTACTAGCATCCTGCTTACACTTGTGCAGAGAATCTATCAAGTCATATAACTCTACAGTAGGTGGTTTCTCAAACATATGTTTGAGCTCATTGATCATGTCCATGGGACCAAAGTTCTCAAATTGCTTTTGCAATTGAGTTTCCATCCCAGATAACATAAGACAAGCCACATCATTGTGCTTCTCATACTCAATGTTATACTATTCATGTTCTGCATTAGATGCAGTACCAGCAGAAGCAGTAGGAAGAGGCTTACTAAGATAATCAATGCGTTTGGCCATTCGCAGAACAATTCTCAAAGAACGGTACCAATCATTGAAATTCTTTGTCCCAGTCAACTTTTCTCTTTCAATCATTTGCTTGAAAGCAGAACTCTTTTTGTTCATGTTAGTGTTGTCGGGTTGAGCCATTTCTACAGAAAAAAGTTCAAAAGTTAGTACTTTCAATAATTAATCTTTTCAAGAAAATTAAACACCCATGGTAAATAACATTTAACCATTTAATTTTCACTGAAAACTAGGATCCAAATTGACATGTTTCATCACATCAGCTTTGGCTGCTAGTAATGAAAGTACTCAATAAGGTACGAGTCGAACTCAATTGCCAATCTCAAATTGCAATTCCTAGAATTATGGGATTTACATATTTTGCCAACCTTAGTTGCAAATGTAAGCATGTTTTATCCCCATCTTTATGCCTTGAGTGACTAGTCCGTCTTACTACCAACTCAATTAAATTAACCAACTTAAGAAACTTGCAAATTAACATATTTTCATTACATCAGCTTTGGCTGCTAGCAATGAAAGTATGTAATTTACCCTTTGATTACCATCCATGCTCGTCAATCTTACGACAAATGGAATTAGTAATCTCAGGTGTTTCCGTTTCATTGGATGGAATATAACTTAAATTTAAGGGTATTAATTTTGATGTGTGTAATCAAAAATATGTACAAAGATGTCATGCATTCATCTTGTATCATATGTTTCTTGTAAAAAACTTTTACTCATTAGTTTCTTTACTAAGCTTAAATCAACAAAGTTTTAATTGATGGCGTTGAGAAACTTACAACTTTGCCTTAAGATGCTTCGTACATATATAATGGTTGTACTTGGTAAGTCTAATTTGACGCACAAGCGGGCGGAGAGACAGAATGAAGTCTCTTTAAGGCCACAATTTAATGCGAAACCAACCTTAAACCAACCTTATGTCAAAATTAGGTCCGCCTTTCGATCAATTTTGTACAGTTGCATCAATCAATTAAAAGTTTAAGATTTTTAAAGCTTAAAAATTAATGTTGTAAATTATTAAATTGCTAGTCTCGCCTGGGAGCAAATTAACGTGCGAAGCGAACCACTGTTGGCACATAAGACTTGGCAATACATAATTTACCACATCAAGGTTTCATAGTTATTAGGTCCATTTATTTTTTATATAAAAAATTACCCTCTTTTTGCTTACAATTCAATAACAATTTAAACAAAAAAGACAAGTAATTTAACAAAAAATAAATAAACACATAATAACGCATATATAATCTTAACCATTAAATCATATAGCCACATGCAAACCTTTTGATAAATCCTATTAATAATCTCTATGTGAATTTTATGTATATAATTATAACGATTCCCATTGGTTTTCGAGCGCATTGTACCCAATAGACCACAGACACCAACAAGTTGGTCGCGTAAGCCTTAATAATTATATACCACGTTGCACATAATTGATTCATTAATTAAATTGATTAGGTCTTACCTAATTTTAGATTTATCTAAAACATGTGGCACAAAAAGCAAACCCTAATCCGTGAATTCCTTGCATGAAGAATCATGGATTATCCAGGAACGTAACCCTTATTCAAATAAACACATAAATACAACATGTCCTAATTTAGGGTTACAAAACTAACTTTTTATTAAAAGAGGGTCGAACCTGTTACACCCCGTGCCCGCTTAGACCAAAAATTAAAACTTTTTACCCGGAAACGCTTGACTTTTACGGACATCCTATTACTCTTTTTACCATTTACAAAAATCTACAGAAATTCAGACCTTGAAACTATTTTTAAATGAAACTAGACTCAATTACCTTCAAAACGACGGGTGGCACGACCCGTGACGACTTACGGATTAAAAGATATGATTTTTCGAAAATCGCCAAAAACTGAAAACACTGCCCAACCACTGGTTGGGGCCCAAAAATCTGGTCTGAACCTCCGGCTGAGATCCCAGCCACGGCGGTTCAGACCGGCTGTTTGCCCGAAATGGTTTTCAAGTCTCGCGATTGAAAACCCGACCTCCCGAACTCGGTATTTCACCAAACTTTCCAGATTTACTTAGTATATCATTGAGCTCATTTTCATACAAAAATATTTACCGTTTGACTCTCCGAAATAGTACTTTACAAATTAGACGGGTTATGCATTAAACCCTTTTTGACCCATTTTCACTACATACAACCCATACGACTTCCGTTTTACCTCAAACTTGACCAACTTCATTAACTTAACATAACAAACATGTTACAATGACACTTGACCCGTTTAAAATCCAAAATGGGTACATTTACCCTTTTGCCAAACACTCCCTTAAACATTAACCATAAACCATTTAACACACTTGGAGACACCGTTGACCACCCAAACTTTACGACGACCTTGACACACATTATACAAATCAAAAGAAAGACTCTCGGGGGTACAACTTTGTCTCGAGCTCAGTATTCTACCTAGCTCCTAATGCTTATTATCTTTCAATCCGCTTCCATATCCTTAAGCTATAATCCAAGCCAAGTTACCAACATCGCATTTAACCTACAAAAACATTAACAACTAAAAAGGTAAGCTTACGCTTAGTAAGTAACTAGATTAGTACATGATTAATACTTCCATTCACATTCATATGCATCAAGAGCACCTTTAACCATCCGGCTCATAACCAAGCCGCCTTCATTACCATTATCATCTCAACATTATAGTCGTATCACATCAACATAACAACATTATACACAAAGCAAACATAAACTTACCTTAGACCTCTCAACCTCATATCCTATCTATTGACCCTAGCTCATTACCATACCTCCTATTAACCCGCTTCCTAATCCAAGGCTTAATCCTATCAACTCATTCATTAACACATAACATGAGAACATTCATATTAAGCATATAGTAATCAAAGTTACTTACCTTAGCTTCCAAAGCTAGCTACCATCATGATACCACCACCATCATCATCATCATTATCACCATCATTTTCCTAGTTCATAACCATCATTCATAAACACTCAATAACTCATAACCAAAAACTATAACAACCAACACAACCTTTAACATACTTGGTCATCATATGATCATACTTTGATCATATGATGAACACCCTTTAGTTTACTAACTAAACCCATACAAACTTACCTCATAATCACTATAACCCATTAATTATCTTGAAACCACCATTTACCCATTTCCCCTAAATTGGGTACATAAACCTTAACCCTTGAATTAATCAATTAACACTAATTAAAGGTTACTTACTTGCCATAATCATGCTAATGAGTAGCCATCTTCAACCCATCTTCATGGAACATCCACCTTCATCATTTTCCCTCTCTTTTTCTCTTCTCAAAACCGGCCTTCCAACTCTCTCTCAATAATGGTAGAAATGTCTAGAATATCCTGGATATATCTAGCTAGGCTCAAGTTTGGCCCTTGGGCAAGATTGGTCCCTCTAGTATCTTTTCTTTTACTTTGGCCACATATAACTTATGACACATTTGATCTATTGCAACTTTAGCCCCTTGAATCTATTTCCTTTCTACTTGTGCCACATAATACTTTCCATAACCCTTTTAACCCATTCATTGACTATTAGTTGACTATCGGGTTTGACTGTAACGTAACACTTATCGACTGACCAATCACGTAAGGTCCTTAGCATATTCCATCTAGGGTGGGGCCTATTCGTAACCGGGATACGGGTCTAACAGAACCCCTCCCCCTAAATTATGATTCGATTTTAATTGTTTGTTAAAAAACCCTAGAATAAAAATCAACTTAACATGTAAATCCAAATCAAGATTTGATTTTTATTATGCGTTTCGGTAATTACAATTACATGTTAAATTGGCTCGAGATGCCACAATTGGAATTTAAATAGCATGACTATCATCTAAATAAATAAACACATCAAAGCACGTATAGCGGAAGCAAGATCGAATATTTAACACGTATAAAGAATTACCGAATAATAAATAGTTACATACCTTTTGATCCTAGCTAAACAAGGATCTAATCTTCTCTTCACTTCACTTGATCAAACAAATAGGATTACCGTGAAACCCCTTACCTTTTTGTTTCACAATCCAAGATGAATAACTAAAGTAAGTTATTCCCGAACTCTTGTACACACGTACTATAACCAATCAAGTATTGATGCTAGTGAATGAACACGTAAAACCAAAACAATTTTGTTTTAACAAAAAACTTAAGGATCGACACACCAAGTAGGTGTACGATTGGTTTCAAGAAGCAAGGAAGGGAGAGAACAAATTTTAGGGTTATAGCAATGCACAAAGTAGAAAAACAATAACCCTTCAATTTGTATTTATAGTGAAAACTGTGCTTGGAGCAAAAGCTAGTCAATTAGGGTTAGAAAACCCATATGGCCGATCGGCCTAGTCCAAGTTATGGGGATTCTAGATCCTTCTAATCCTCTAATTTCACTAACGGTCCTTCCTTTATTCCCTAACGGTTGTTAGTCAATTCCGTTAATTACTTAACGTCCATTAGTTATCATTTCGAGTCCAAATAATTAAAATACATAACTATTATATATATTAATTATTTACTTGATCATTCATACGTAAAGTGTGCAATCCTTCGGTCCCGTGTTCGAATCTAGACATACACGATTAATATTTTTCCATTAAACTCTAACAATATTCACCATCAATCTTTTGCTTCATCATCATCATCATCGATTTCAACATCACCATCAAGTTCGATATCGATCATTTCCATCATTGATTTGCGTCATAACCGTCATCGTCGTCGATCATGTTCATCATCAATTTTAAGTATCATCGTCGTCCAACATTACATTCATCTTTGTTATCATCGATCATTAGCAAACCTGAAACTAAACAAGTCAAAAAACGAATATCAATGATGATGCTTAAAAAAAAGGGATAATCGAAAGAACAAAATCTGATTTTCACAAAACAGGATGAACTAAACGAAGCTATTAAAACATGTAAATTCCACTTACAGATAACAACAACAAACAAAATATTTAAAGCACAAAAAAGAAATCATCACCTTTGATCATCAAATTCAGTTTTATTAAATGAACCTAGCTCGGATATCACTTGCTCGTAATCAAAAGACGAACAAACAAATAAAATCGACAAATGAAGGGGAAGCTTTATTTAAAATTATCAAACAAAATACAAAGCAAAATTCAAAGGTACCAAATAGAAAATTATAATTCAAATGTACCTAAATAATAATCCGAAAGATACAAAGAAAAATAATGCCATTGATCCCTATTTATAAGAAACCAATGAACTAATTGCCAAATTCTAAACCAACTCAAATTAGGGCATACCAAAAGCTAAATACCAGATTTAACGATTGCCCATTAGAGTTTAAGTCACTTTTCTAACAATCACAAATGTAGTCTTTCCGGTAGCAATAGTTCATTGTTTAGTTCCTTATGGGGAAAAAGGAGGAAGAAGATGCTTAAGATTATGAAAATAGCCTGGATATCAACCTGTGCGGTTGGGGGCTGGCCAACCGCACAGGGCTCAACAATTTTATGAGGCCTCAAATTTTTGAAAAAGTCCATAATATATAACTAAGAGCAATGGTTAACAAGTAAAAGGCCCATCAATTCTAGCTTCTTAACCATTTTGCAATTATAAGGGTGAAGAAGCGTCAAAATGTTTATAGTGTCATCGATGTGAGACCCTTGCCCGCTGATGTTTTATTTGCCTTGAATCTTTGTTCCATACTTCACTTATATAGAAGAATATCGATTCTTTAATGTTATATAGTTTCAAACACAAACATGTACTCCCAAAGTTTGTTTTCAAGCCATAGTCACTTATATAAACAAGCTGGATACATAAAGAGTAAGGAGAAAAAAAAAATGAATAAGCAGTTAAAATTTTTGTATCAAAGTGCCTCGTTTATAATCTTGGCACAGGGCCCCGAAATCCACGGGATGACCCTAGACTAGACAGACAAATGAAACTTCAAATAACCTTCAAATAAAATTATGATCAAATGAAACTTCAGGTGGTGATGGTATAGGCCACTTTAGACTTTCTATTGGCTAATTTGGGCTAAAGATATATCTGGACATCTGGTTAGCTTTTGAACAGGTGAAATTTTGTGTAGATTGTTTTACCCCGGAACAGATTACAAAAGTGTGGTAAAAAATGAGAAAGGGATGGTGGCCGGTGAGTGTAATTAACTACTAGTAATTAATTACTAGTAGTATATTCTTCCAGGTCAAAACTCTCGATTCTCACTAACTTAACTTGAACACTGTCGTCATAATTATAACGAGAACCCAAATAAAATAGAAATAACAAAAATATTCAATCTCTAGTTTATTAATTTTTTTTAACTAAGGATACAAAATGACAAAAAAAGGCTGTAGTATAAAAACATAGGAACGCATAAAGAGCAAAAGTTACTTTGGCATGTAAACTATGTTAGAGTTTTGGAAAAATATTAAATCGTGTATGACTAGAATCGAACCCGGGACTGAGGGATTGTACACTTTACGTATGAATGATCAAAGGAATAATTAATATATATAACTATTATATATTTTGATTATTTGGACACGAAATATAACTAACGGACGTTAAAGTAATTAACGGAATTGACTAATGACTGTTAGTAAATAAAGGAGGGGGTTGAGTGTCGAGTTTTGGAACTTGAGAAGGTGTTAGACTCAAACTTGGAGAACAAGTTTGGAGGCTATATATACACCCTTATTAGCTCCAAAAAAAAAGGACGACACAATAATAATACCATAAGGTCAGACGATATTAAATAATATCTAATCAATTATTCTCCGGTTGTTCGACAAGCTATGGAAATAATTATACTCAAAAGTCAAATCGATTTTAATGTATTCTCTAGCATGAATCGTACTGTTTAGTGAAAAGGTATGCATTGTACTATATCTACACTATGCATGATTATGCTATATGACATATACTTTTGTATCGTACAGTAGGTATATGTATATATATTTATATTCTTTCCTTTACTTCTTGAATAATAGATTCAAGGTTTATTGAACAAAATAGTTTGGTTTAATAATTGTGTTCATTCACTAGCATCATCCTTTGATTGGTTATAGTACGTGTATACATGAACTCGGATATAACTTATTTTAGTTATTATCTTGGATTGTGAAACAAAAAAGTAAGGGGTTTCACGGTAATCCTATTTGTTGATCAAGTGAAGAAAAGAGAAGATTTGATCTTTGTTCTTGCTAGGGTCTAAAGGTATGTAACTATTTATTATTCGGTAATACTTTATACATGTTAAATACTCGATCTTGCTTCCGCTATTATGTGCTTTGATGTTTATTTATTTATTTGAATGTCAAGATATTTAAATTCCAACAGTGGCATCACGAGCCAATTTAACATGTAATTGTTATTACCTAAACGCATAATAAAAATCGAATCCTGATTTGGATTTACATGGTAATCGATTTGTGTTAAGTTTAGAACATAAAAATATAAATCGTACATAATTTTGGTGGGGTTCGACCCTTCTTTTATTAAAATGTTAGTTTTGTAACCCTAAATAAGGACATGTTATGTTTATGTGTTTATTTGAATAAAGGGTTACGTTCCTGGTATAATTCATGATTCTTCATGCAAGGAATTATGAATTAGGGTTTGTTTTATATGCTACATGTTTTAGATAAATCTAAAATTAGGGAAGACCTAATATATTAAATTAATGAATTAGTTATGTGCAATGTAGTATTTAATTATTAAAACTTACGCGGTCAATTGTTGGCGTCTGTGGTCCATTGGGTACAATGCGCTCGAAAACCAATGAGAGTTTTATTAATTATATACATAATAATTCACATAGAGATTATTAATAGGATTTATCAAAAGGTTTGCATGTGGCTATATGATTTAATTGTTAAGATTATATGCGTTATTATGTGTTTATTTATTTTTTGTTAAATTACTTGACTTTTTTTGTTTAAATTGTTCTGAATTGTAAGCAAAAAGAGGGTAATTTTTGGTATAAAAAATAAATGGACCTAATAACTATGAAACCTTGATGTGGTAAATTATTTATTTCCAAGTCTTATGTGCCGACAGTGGTTCGCTTCACACGGTAATTTGCTCCCAGGCGAGACTAGCAATTTAATAATTTACAACATAAATTTTATAAGACTTAGAATCATAAACTTTTATTTGATTGATGCAACTGTACAAATGGTCGAAGCGGCGGACCTAATTTTGACAAACTATAAAGTGGGTATAAGGAGGCTTGACATTAAATTGTCATCCGAAAGGGGCGCGTTGTTAATTAGCCTTCAGGCAGACGTTTGCCTCTCCGCTCGCCTGTGCGTCAAAATTAGACTTACCACGTACAACCATTATATGTACGAAGCATCTTAAGGCAAAGTTGTAAGTCAATCAACGCCTCAAATTAAAACTTTGATGATTTAACTCTTAGCAAATTGGTAATTAAAATTGTTTTGAAAACTTATGATACGAAGATGTATGCATGCTTCTTCGTACATATTTTGATTGTCACATCAAAATAAATACCCTAAAATTTAAGTCCATGCTATCTGATTATAAGAGACACTTGGAATTAATATCTAGTGTAAGTGAGACCTTGACACAGATATTAATGACAAGGTAAATTACATACTTTTATTGCCAGCAGATCAACCGAGTGTAATAAAACTATGTGAATTTACAAGTTTCTAAATTAGACGACTTAATTAAGTTATAAGTGAGACCTTGAGACTTAAAGCATGAGATGGGAAGAAACATGCTTACATTGCAAATTGTTTGGCAAATGTAATTCCCATAAATTTAGGAGTCGGAAATTGTTTCGCGATTATTGTACGACAGTTAGCATCTTTTGTACTTTCACTGCTAGCAGATCAACTGATGTGGTGGAACTATGGAAAGTTGGATCCTAGTTTTCAAGAAAATTAAATGGTTATATGTAATATTTCATGGGTAGTTTTCTTTTCTTGAAAAATTATTATCGAAAATACTAAAATTGAATTTTGTAAATTCTTTTAATGTATTAATGCAACGTTAAAACCGTAAACGTGGAGCATTCTTTTAGTAGTAAATTGATCTACACCCGTAAGGGTTTTTGGCTAGAGTCAACCTTACTAAAAGAATAAACCTAGTCTACTTTCTTTGAGAAGAGTGAGACTTAATCATATTCTTTTTCATGAATGAGAAAGGTATAATAGGAAAATTAGAATTGTCTAAATTCTAAGAAATAACTCATAGCAAAATTTTAATAGTTAAGAAAATTGCACATTTTATGAGTTATTTAATCAGAAGCTAGACTAATTATCGTAAAATTGGTAAAAGGCAAACTAGCATGATTTGTCTAGTTGTTGTGCTTTGACCACTTAAAATTGCTACATACCATTGTGGGGATGATAGTCAAATTAAGGAAGAAATTGCATGCCCAATATTTCCAAGTTAATTGCAATGATGGATAGTCCATCATTTACAAAGTAGAATACATTCTTTTAGTACCTAAGTAATTGTTACGTATGGGATTACTCAAAAGTGTAGGAAAGTAAATAGCACAGTATTTGCTTTTACTGGTTATGAAACACTTATAATGTTGTCAAATCCAGTGGGAGCATAGTGTTGTAATTACTGAATAACATATATTAATGTAATGATCTGTAATTCAGTGGGAGCTACAAGCTTTGTTATCTTGGTAGTAACCCAGATTATCTCTAGAATGTCTTGTGATAATTACTTTCCAATTGTAGACACTTGTGGGTTTAAGGATAGTCATGTACGTTTCCTTACTAGACAAGGTGGTTCTATATCTACTAATATCTATGACACAATCATATTGATCACATAAACAAATGATTGACATGTTGTTTATTTGATACATGATGTTGTTCCATGCAATAGTGGGAGAAATCTTTATTGTGTGTAAAGAACGACACATAGTAATGTTCTAATGTGATTTATTCACATCTAATTAATAGAACACTTGTAATTAATATCTAGCGTAAGTGAGACCTTGACATAGATATTAATGACAAGGTAAATTACATACTTTCATTACTAGCAGATCAACTGATGTAATGAAACTATGTTAATTTGCAAGTTCTAAATTAGATTCTTATTAGAACAAGTGTCAATATGATAATGAGACTACTTCAAACTAAATATTTATGTATTATTGAAATGACATAAATAAATGAAGTAATCTAATACTACTTCAAATTTGAATGTTTATGTATTCTTGGAATGTCATAAATATATGAAGTAATAAATTAAATTGAAATACTATTAAAACCAAATTGTGGTGTTCATGATTACTTTAGTTATGCATATTTATATTTTATTGTAAAGATATAAATATGAAGTCTTTTAATTGTTACAAGACTTATAATAAAGTAAGACGTTAACTTGTTATGTTTTTTATTAAAACATATACAAGAAGTCGAGTTGATCAATGATTTTTAACGTAGATTGGGATTATAACTGTTTATGTCTTCTTGTTAAGACATGGACATGAAGTGACTTGGTCAAAAAGTACTTATGTTATATAGCATGCAATTGGCTTGGAAATTCTATTATACCATTAAGCTGACTTAGTTGGTAAATAGGTAAACTGTAACACCCCGAAAATCGGGTCCAGTGGAAGCATACATGTCACTGGGATGCTACTTAATTAGTATCACAACATAAGGTACAAAGAACGGTTTTTACCTTAACCGTTTATAATAAAATTCATTATCAAAACATTGAGTTTACATCATCTGAAAAATAGTGCGGAAGTAAGGCCCAAAACGATTAAAACGGTCCCAAATATAAATATCAGAGTCGTCTATGACCATGCCGTTTGCCAAGCGCCTCCAGAGATAAACTATAGCCTTAAACCTGAAAATAAGCTTACGCTGGTGAGTTCATAGGTTTTAGTTTGAAACAATATGGTTGAACCAAAAGGTTTTCGAGTTCAAATCATCATTCTCAAACAAGTCATATCCAACGTAGGCTAACACTGCCTAAGTCATAGTTCCAGAACCAAATCCGCAAATAATAACATAATCAAACATCTCAAACCCTAATCAATCATACAAGTACTACACTCATATAGTGTCAAGCAAGTTTAACTGTTACGCTGGCTAAGTCCTAAAAGTCAAATCACAATAACAATTCCCTATAGGTGCACACTATAGTCCGAAACAACCACAATCACCAATATTTATAACTGAAATGCTCACCCCTTGGCGACTTGCTAAACCAAAATAAATTTAGTTTGCTAACCCATTGGCGACTTGCTAAACTAAAATATATTTAGTTTGCTCACCCATTGGCGACTTGCTCAATCATTCAAACATAGTCTATTAGCAGACATGAAATAATAACCTTAGCCAGCTCGCGTAACAGTATCATAACAGTTTTCAGGCCATATCAAATAACAAGTAAGCACATAGTGCATTCAAATAACCAGGTCAGATATATTAGCCAAACAGTACGTTGGAGAAAACAAATCACGTTTCAAGTAAAACAAGTATTGAGTTTAAATAAAAATGAGCATGTATTCTCCCCCGAAAATAGTTAGAAAACTAGTAAAAGTAGGGGCCATGAACTCACCTTAGCCACAGAAATGCAAGATCACAACTAAAACGACTGGCATCAAGAAGCAAAGCATAACAATCTCAAGAAATAACAATACACGGAGGTACAAGCACGGCGGTACACAACGGTCTAGGATCGGCACAACCTAGTACGCATACGGTATCTCAAAACACGTCTCGCAAAATAATAAAGTCTATAAAAGACAAAGTGTCGTAGTTTTCGTGGATTACTCAGTTTCAAAATTCATCAAAATGTTTAGTATCAACGTTTCGTGTGGTGTGGTAAGATAACATAGACTCGACAGACAACTCACGCCAAAGAGAAAAGACATCAACAAACTCGAGAAAAATACTGACGAGAACTCAAACCAAGGAAGACAACCTAGAAGTTAACGACAAACAAACACCTCAAATAAAATAAATTAGTTTGTACGTTTCGACATTTACCCCGTTATCCCAAATAACTTGTATAAAACATAAACGTTTTATAAAAATAAATTTAACTAGTAAAATTAGTTTTTCTCGAGTCGTCGAGACATGGATTAACCAAAACTGAAATTACCATATTTAACAAGTTTATGTCTCGCTATTGTTCTTGTAAATATTAGTTTTGGTTTTATTGAAGATTTTGTGTCCGGTCCGAGTTTAATATATTAAAGTCTATTCGAGTTTAATATATTACGTCGTCACAATTTCCAAAATGTTCAATAAGTCCGATATCTAATATTACCAATCCTATAACGATCCACGATTTTCCAAATGTCCAAGTAGGATAGTCATTTTACGTATTCATAACCAATTCACAATTTCAAGTGTAATTCGAAACGTACCAATCGATCACTAGTATCAAAACACCATATAGATATCACGAGTTAAGTAAGTTTAAAATGAACCCAATTAACTTTGTAGCCAATCACACTTTCAACTCTAATGGGCTTGGCCCAAGATTAAACCAAACTCACCCTATGGCTGTTAAGCCAAGTCCAATCCAAAAGCAACACTAACCCTACTCAATTTCAAATTTAACACAAACCCCAGAACATAAAACCACCCTAGTTGTGGTCCTGCTGGGAGCCGAAACAGACTAAACACTCACCCTACGAGGGTTACTTGTCGCAACCGCGACCAACTCAAACATATCATAAACCGAACCCGAGACCAAGAGCTCACAAACTTTATTAGGTTTGGAGCTAAACCAAATAGCACCCTCGTGGGTGATTCTACGAACCGAACAACACCAAATCGAATCACAAATACAACACAGAAGTATAACAAGCTCACAACCCACTCAATCCTTGTCCCAAAATGGGATTCGAATAACAGCCAAAACAATAACAAGCACCCCACGGTGGTTTCCCTTATCCGATTACAACACGAGTACAACCATAACTCAAATCCAACACCATTTGATATTAAATCTTACCACACGAAGATTTCAAAATACGTTTTAACTCTGGGTTTTAATCACAAAATAATAGTAACAAGTTTTAATCCACGACAAACACAACAAAATAAATCAGTATATATAAAATAATAATAATATCGAACAGGTTTCTCGGTTTTACCATGACGAGAAAAGAGAAAAGAACAAGCGGAGATGGTGGCGCGTAGTGGTGTCGGCAGCAGCAGCAGTGATGGTGGAGGAAGGTTTAGGTGGCGCGTGAGCCATATAAAAATAATGAGGAGATCTCAAGGTTTATTTTGGTGGTGGTGGTGTAATAGGGTGAGCGGCGGTGGCGGCTCCACTGGCCGGAAAATGATGAGAGAGGAGAGAGTGAGAGGGAATGCGGCTGGAAGAGTAGAGTGGGTGTTATAAACCCTAGAAAATTTATAACAGTATATTTATAGAATTAGGTTTAGGTTAGATAAACTCTAGGGACTAGAATTGTCAACAACTAAAGTCTAGGGAAAATGGTGGAACTTTAATTCAAGGACCAATAATGAAACTTTTGCAATCTTTCTTGAAATGAGGCTCGGGGCTCATTTAGGCTAGTAAACGATCGATTCAAGACATGAGAATATCACCACTGCGCTCAGAATAATTTTTCCATTAAGAACGACTATTCGTACGCCTCGTTTCTCACGAATAATAAAATAATCAAAACAAATCGTCGGTTGTGCCAGTACGCGTTGTGTACGAATTTCACGTTTCGCGAGATAAATTTCACGTTTTCAAACCAAATAAGTTCAGAAAGGATCCGTTTATGAGAAACGGGGAAAGTCTCGTATAAAAAAAAATATTCGGAAAATTACGGGTGGTTACAGTCTCACCTCCTTAACGGAATCGCGACCTCGCGATTCAATTCAAGTTACTTGTTATGGTCGAAAAGGGATGAGCATATACACACGAGGATTCATCGTCACGTTCTCACGTGAATTCAGGACTTTTTCCGCGAGCTTCGAAGAGCTTTGTCGATAGGGATGTGACTTTACTAAAGTCGTCCGACTTTACGGTTCATGATTTCAATAGATTTCTCAACAAGGTTTAAACATTCATAAATCTGGATCTTTCCCGGAGGAATAGCGGTTGCCTCATCGGCAAGTCATTACTTCATAATACGCGCAAAAACGTTGCGAATACTGCTGAGTCTTGACGGTAGCTCGAGCCTGTGCCCTACCGGTTCAACTCTAGCAAGGATTTCAAAAGGATTAATACATCGAGATTAATCTTTCCACGTTTACTAAACGTATCACACCTTCACATGGTGAGTCTTTAAGCATAATCTAAGCTTTAACAGGGAATTCAAGAGGTTTACGTCATTTGTCAGCATAACTGTTTGGACGATTCGTGAGTAGCTTGCAACTCGGTTTCGATCTGAACGATCTTCTCAATTGTCTCGTGAACAAGTTCGGGGTCAGTAGGTTGGGTACCACCAACTCCTACCCATCAAGTCGGCGAACGGCACTTGCGACCATAAGGTGCCTAGAACGGTGCCGTTGGAATACAAGAGTCGTAAGTATCGTTATTAGAGAATTTGGCCAACAGGAGGTGTCGATACCAACTATTGCCAAATTACGCAGGGACACAACATGTCCTCTAACATTTGAATGATTTCTCCACTTCGGCCATCGGTCTGGAGATGATACACAGTATTCATCCCAAAAATCTATTCTCATGGCTCTTTGGTGTGATTGCCAGGAATTTGATGTGAAACAACTATCCCGATCAGATGATGCGTGGTTTTGCGACCTTACAACAGGTTTTACCTCTCGAGGGATCTCAAGAGGCTTACAACCCCACCAGGCAGTGTACCTGACCGATGTAGTATAGTGTAGTGGTAAGTACGGGGGATTGATCGTTCTCCACAGGGAATAGTGTCGTTAGGATTGAAAAAACTACTCTAATAGGTCTAGGGGTGAGAGAAGATTCTTTTTTATGTTTTTTTTTATAATTTTATGAAAGCAAGTAAAATCTCGGGTTTGAAAGAGTGGGCGGAATTAGTTGCTAGTCAACTAACCCAAGTTACTACGAATGCAAATAAAATAAAATAACAGAAAATGAAAAGGTTGATGAAACTTATGTGGAGAGAAATGTGTTTACTTAGATTTCCTTACTCCCTAACTATCTTTTACCGGTTGATTAGTGTGTATTAATTGCGTGGATGACGGGTGTATTCCTTAATACCAATCGTGGGGTGGCGTACGTACTTCCCCAACTCTATGAACTCCTACTTCACTCCTATGTCGAGCCGGCTAAGAAGCTCCTAACATGGGATCACTAGAATTCGCTCATGCATTAAATACAACCATAAAAACCTTAGTACGCATTGGTTCATGTTTCTTAAGACGTTCAAGCAAGTTACCGAATAGGAGGTTAGCCAGTTTTCTTAAGCCTAACATAGATAAACAATCATCCAATACAACTAATAACACACTAATAATCAATAATCAATAGTTAGGTTTCATTAGATCTAAGCAAACACAAAAAAAACCTAGCCTAGCATGTTAAACAAAAGACAAGAACAAGATAGAATCAAACAACACATAGACATATTGAATGATTAATTGATAACTTATCTTCAATGTAACATGGAAGATCTCAAGGCAAAAAGCCTTGAAAAAGCTGCTAAAATCGTCTTAGGGTTTCCTCCCAAAAGGTTTCACACAAAGTTCCACACTAATGACAAAAAATTGCAAAACTATATATAGAGTTTAAGGGCTGACGGCATCACGTTGTAGATCCTGACGCCGTCACCTCGCCGCTTTTAGGGTTCCCGGATGGCCTTCCTGACGCCGTCCCTCTTTAGTGCTCCAAAATCCTCTCTGGCCTATCAAGGGGTGACGCCGTCAGAAGAGAGCTTGACGCCGTCCCTCTTTAAGTTAAGTCGTGATGCCCTTGATCACTTCAAAGGGTGACGCCGTCAGATTTTTCATGCAAAATTCTCTGGCTTATCATGAGTAAATTTCATATCCACCTTTTTCTTGCCAAGCCATGACGCCGTCTGGGGAAATTCCTGACGCCGTCAAAGGTACTTTTTAGCCGATTTTGAGACTTTGTCGTTTTCTTCACTTTTATGCTCCAAAAACGTCCAAAATGCTTCCTTTTCCAGATTTCTTCTCCAAAGTACCTAAAATGACAAAAGGAACGATTTAGGGCAATATTTGATCAAATAAATACGATTTAGGGCTTAAATGACCCCCTAAAAGCGGTACACTTTTCGCTTCATCAAATACCCTTACACTTGAGATTTGCTTGTCCTCAAGCAAATGCGCTTTTATTCTAATCAAAATACAAGTTAGGGGTCATTTAACGCTAATATAAAAGTAATTACAACAAATAGTCGTTCCACTTTAATCATAATAAGCACATAGATTACATACTAGCACCTCACAAGTAGTGTTTAGATACTCACATCTCTCAAGTGTCATCAAAATAAATCTCATAAATGAAAACGGATATTATCTGTCACTACCTGTCATAGCAAATAGATTACCATAGGCTTGGGAAAGGATCAAAAACCTCCTCCACTAGACGTAAGCACCTAAGATAAACTATCAAAGAGGGCTTTTACATGGGTTATAATGTTAGGTGTAGGGAAAAGGAAAACATGGTTTTGTTGGATAAAGGATATTTTACTGGTGGCGAGTTAAAGATCTTGATCAATTACATGTACTATACAATGTTGCTAAGCCAAGACTCGACTCAATCTTAAGCTAAAAACAAAATAACAAAAACATAAAATAAAACGGGATGGTAGTCCGTATGTTTTTTTCTACTTTTCCTTTTTCTCATTTTTTTGTATTTTTCTTAAATTTTATTTTTTTTTTTTTTTTTTTTTTTTTTTTTTGCATACACTTTTGCCCTACCATCCAAAATAATACATCATAGGGGCGTTGCATTCCCCTTACACTTGAACTTTTACATAACTTTACAAATAACTATTCTAATGACTCGAATTAAGATAATTGAAAAACTTGGAGTACTTTTAAAATATTTAGCACATATGGGGGTAATAATGTTGTTCTTCCCCATTACTCCATTACACTAGTACTTTACCCATGAGTCCCAATCATCCCAAAACAATATGTACAAGGATATGACTCGACTTAGCAACCATGTAATCAATTAGATAATTAACTAAGGGTTTAAACAAATGTTGTCACAATAATGCACTAAAAATGAGTGCATACAAGGTAGGCTAAGGCGATTTGGGTGTACATTTAAGTGGGGTGTAACAAATTCTTCCTTTAAGTAAAATGCTTAAAGGTCAAAATGAAAAGATAGGCTCTGAGGGGTGTACTAGGGGTATCGTGTACTAAAAATGAGTACAACGCAAAGGGTGTGGGAGAAATTACTTGACCAATGTAGCCAAAGTAATTATAACAAAAACACAGGTGTAAAACAATGGGTTAATCCTAATGCCTCTTATCATGTAGTAAATCTAACTACACGAATGTAGTCTCACTTGTGGCCTCGGAATGGTCCTAACGCAAGTTCTAGAATCTAAGTGCTACCGGTACACACATCATAGCATAAATGCTTTTCCTACCAATTCTAGGGGCGAACCTCACATATTTGGGGGTGGAAAATTTTTTTAGTGGTACGGTTTTGTGCTAGTCATATAACTCCTATCCGTGAGACGCTTATTAGAACTAAAGTTTCACTCCTAAATGTTGTAAAAAATTTTAAATTTGGCACTAAAATTGCCCTAACAGGTATTTATCTCAGTTTTATTACACATCTACCATCAAACAAACAAAAATCAAGTGCAATTGTATTCTCTAAAGTATCATACTTTACCCCCCCCCCCTTACACTTAAGATGAACATTGTCCCCAATGTTCAAATAACAAATGTAAAAGTAAAAAAAGTAAAAGAATGAAATCAAATACTCCCCTAATTCGCTCGGTGGATAATGTGGCAACATGGTTAGATCTTCTTCCAAGAGAATGTTGAAGCTCCATGACTAATGCATCGCCATAAGCTTGATCCAACAAACATTTCCTTGTCCAAAATAACCTGTTAAACCTGAGAAAACAAACACGAAAACCTGCATAACATCGGCGGGATAAACTCTATATATAAGAATATAATGCTTGTGGAATGATAATTTTGCAGATTCCTGGAGATTATAAGTTATAGATATAATAAAAACTTTTTATGAAAACAAAACTTTCAAAAATTTTCAGAAAATTAAACCTGACGCCGTCAGGTTGTAAAGCCTGACGCCGTCAGAAATGATCTGACAGAATTCTCATGTTAAGTTTCCGAAAAATTTTTGGAAAAACCTATACCTTACTTCCTGGAATTCCTGCAAAACATCATTATGACTCGATACAAGCATTTGACTCCAAAAAATACTAATATGTATGTTAATTGATTATTATTATGATTCATGTTCATTTGTGTTCTAATAAACCGATTTAGATTTCCCTTACACTTAACTTTTGCAAAATACCTTAATATGTAGTTAAGACGAAGTTAAAAACAAGATAGAGCATTTTCACAATTTAGTTTTGAACATGAATTAATAATAATAAAATTAAATCATACATACGGAAACAAATAAAATCAAACAAACAATTAAATAAACACACAAAGCAAATAAAGCTTGGGTTGCCTCCCAAGAAGCGCTTTTCTTTATTAACGAGTCTTGTAGCTAGACTCAAAGTCACGTACATTACGTGACTTCTTCATCAAAAGTTATGTCTTCCTCATTGATCATTTCATTACCATTCTCTTGATAATGCTTGACTCATTGTATATACACAGTGAATTCTCTATCTTCATCGTCAATCAACACAACGGCTCCAGTTTTAGAGGAGCTCCTTACGGTAAAAGGTCCATACCATCTAGATTTAAGTTTTCCCGGAAATAGCCTTAAGCGAGAATTATATAATAATACCTTGTCTCCTTCCGAAAACTCCTTGGGTCTCTTAATCCGTTGGTCATGCCATCTTTTTGCCCTTTCTTTGTATGTAATGGAAGATTCATAAGCCTCTAATCTCAATTCATCGAGCTCTTGGAGCTGTAAGAATCTATTTGTTCCCGCAACCGTATAATCCAAATTACAAGCCTTAAGTGCCCAATATGCCTTGTGTTCCAGTTCTACTGGAAGGTGGCATGCCTTGCCATATACCAAACGGAACGAGGTTGTCCCGATTGGTGTCTTATAAGCGGTTCGAAATGCCCACAAAGCTTCATCGAGCTTAAAAGACCAATCTTTTCTGTTTTGATTGACCGTTTTCTCTAATATTCTCTTTATGGCTCTATTAGTGTTTTCGACTTGACCGTTGGTTTGAGGATGGTAAGCAGTGGAGAATCGGTGAGAGACTCCATATCTTTTCATAACTTTCTCCATTTGCGAATTGCAAAAATGGGTTCCCCTGTCGCTAATAAGAGCCTTCGAAATTCCGAACCTAGCGAACAATTTTTTTAAGAAATGAATGACTACCCTAACGTCGTTAGTCCTAAGGGCTTGTGCTTCCACCCATTTCGAAACATAATCAATGGCCACTAAGATGTATTCATTCCCTCCTGAAGATGGGAAGGGTCCCATGAAATCAATTCCCCAAACATCGAAAACCTCGCAAACTTGTATATAATTCTGTGGGGCTTCATCCCTCCTAGAGATATTCCCAGCTCTTTGACACGCGTCACAAGTCTGTATCATACCCTTCACATCACAAAATATTGTAGGCCAATAGAATCCCGCGTCGAAGACCTTTCGTGCAGTAGTGTTCATTCCATGATGTCCTCCCGATGGACCTGCATGACATTCTTTCATAATTCTGACAGCCTCCTTTTCCGAAACACAATGCCTGATTACCTGATCCGGACATCTTCGGAACAAGAAAGGTTCGTCCCAAAAGTAGTACTTTAATTGATTGAAGAACCTCTTTTTTTCATGCCTGCTCATATGCTCAGGAATGACTCTACTTGCCAGGTAGTTAGCATAATCCGCATACCAAGGTTCAAAATCGTTTATTGACATGAGCTGCTCTTCAGGAAATGACTCCCGAATCTCACTCTTGTCAGATTCAGCGAGGCTGGGGTTTTCGAGACGAGAGAGATGATCAGCCGCAAGATTCTCTGCTCCTTTCTTATCACGAATCTCAACATCGAACTCTTGCAATAGTAGGATCCAACGAAGTAACCGTGGTTTAGCATCCTGTTTAGCGAAAAGATATCGAATAGCTGAATGATCCGTAAAAACAACCGTTTTAGAAAGGACAAGATACTGGCGAAACTTATCAAAAGCAAATACCACGGCCAGTAATTCCTTTTCAGTGGTAGTGTAGTTTTCTTGAGCAGGATTCATGGTTTTGCTAGCGTAGTATATTGGCTGAAATTTTTGTTAAGCCTTTGGCCTAATACTGCTCCAACAGCATAATCGCTAGCATCGCACATGATTTCAAAGGGTAACTCCCAGTTAGGGGTGACCATAATTGGGGCTTGGGTAAGTTCCTGCTTCAATCGATCGAATGCATCCTTGCACTCTTGAGAGAAGTCGAACGGGGCATCCTTCATGAGCAACTGAGTCATTGGTTTAGCTACCTTTGAGAAATCTTTAATGAATCTCCTATAGAAGCCAGCATGACCCAAAAAGCTACGGATTGCCTTAACAGTTGTTGGATAGGGAAGTTTGGATATAGCTTCAATTTTTGCCCGGTCTACTTCAATTCCACTTCCTGAAATTTTGTGCCCTAGCACAATCCCTTCTTTTACCATAAAGTGGCACTTTTCCCAGTTTAGTACCAAGTTAGTCTCCTCACAACGTTTGAGCATTTTCTCAAGGTTAGCAAGACAGCGATCAAAAGAGTTTCCAAAGACCGAAAAATCATCCATGAAGACCTCCATGCTGTCTTCCATTAACTCATGGAAGATTGCCGTCATGCAGCGCTGGTAAGTGGCGGGGGCGTTACATAGTCCAAAGGGCATTCGCTTGTAGGTGAAAGTGCCATAAGGGCATGTAAACGTAGTCTTTTCTTGGTCCTCAGGAGCGATAGGGATTTGGAAATACCCTGAGAACCCATCTAGGAAGCAGTAGTACTCATGCCCTGCTAACCTTTCCAACATTTGGTCGATAAATGGGAGAGGGAAATGATCTTTTCGCGTTGCATCATTCAACTTCCTATAATCGATGCACACACGCCATCCAGTTACAGTTCGTTGAGGCACTAACTCATCCTTATCGTTCTTTACTACCGTCATTCCTCCCTTTTTTGGTACAACCTGTACAGGACTTACCCATGGACTGTCGGAAATTGGGTAAATTAGCCCTGCATCTAGGAGCTTAATGACTTCCTTTTTTACTACTTCCTTAATGTTGGGGTTTACTCGCCTTTGAGGTTGCACGGTGGGTTTATAACCCTCCTCCATGAGGATTTTATGCGTGCAAAAAGTAGAGTCAATCCCCTTGATGTCGGCTACACTCCATGCTATAACTCCTTTATGTTTTTTTAAAACTCCTAAGAGTTTATCCTTTTGTTCACTTTTCAAGGAAGAGCTTATGATTACCGGAAGTTGATCTTCCCCTTGGAGGAAAGCATATTCAAGGTTGTTTGGGAGTTCCTTGAGTTCCACCGCAGGTGGCTCGATGATGGAGGGTTTAAGTTTGTTCTCGGGTTTACGAAGCTCAAGCTGTTTGATTTCTTGTCTGGGATAGAAGGAGACTGCGTTTACATCCATAGTCTTCTCCTCCTCTAAGATGGGTAAGAAGGCTTCATCTCGCAACCAACCAGCTTCCATCTGTTCATCTATACAATTGTCAATCTCGTCGGATAGTTCATCGATTTCTTCGATGAAATACAGCTGATTATCTGCTTTGAGAGAAAGATTCATTGTGTCCTTAATGTCGAAGGTTAAGCTATCGGCCCCCACTCGTAAGGTCAGTTTGCCGTCGTGAACATCAATAACAGCACGAGCAGTTGCAAGGAATGGCCTCCCCAGAATGATGGGCACTAGGTCATCTTCTTCCATTTCTAAGATGACGAAGTCAACTGGAAATTTGAACTTCCCTACCTTAACCAACACATTCTCACATATTCCTAAGGGGTATTTGACTGATCTATCGGCTAGTTGGATGTTCATACGGGTAGGTTTCAATCTAGAATACCCTAATTTGAGGAACATGGAATGCGGCATAAGGTTGATACTTGCTCCTAAGTCGGCTAAAGCATTCTTGACTGAAAGAGATCCTATTGAGCAGGGCAAGGTGAAACTACCTGGATCGTCCACCTTCTTTGGCAGTCCTCGATGAGTCACCACAGAACACTCTTCTCCTAAGGTTACAAGACCCTCGAGCCCTTTTCTGTTGGTTAGCAACTTCTTGAAGTATGTACTATATTTGGGCATATGGTAACATGCATCAAGAAGGGGTATGGTGACGACCGAATTCTTCAAATATGACAAGAACCTTTTATTATCATTTTCGACCTTTTGATTCTTGAGACGGGACGGGTATGGGACTTTAATGGGCTGTTTGGTTGGAGTAGGTGGAGAGGGAGTTACCGGAGGGGTTTGTTCGGGATTCTCACCGTTCATATTATCTTTCTCTTCATGAGGGGTGTTGGGTTCCGTGACGTTAGATTGTTGAGCTGGGTAAGGTGGATCCTTAGTAGTTGTTCCAACACGAGTGGTGATGGTGAGTAAGGGATCTCTTTGAGGTTCGCCAAGGCCGTCGAGAGTGGCGTTGAGTTCTGCGAATTTGGCCCTCATGTCGTTTTGTTGGCTATTGATAAGGTTGTCGAGACCATTTAGTTGCAGATTCTTTTCAAACGTGAAATGCCCAAGATCATCCTCAAAAGTGCTCCTAACCTTATAGTCAGGATATTCTCCTCCTCCCTCTTCTCTCACAAGATTTCCCCAAGGGGTGAAATCATTGTTTTGGTAGAAAGTTAAGAGTGAAGGATCCTCGAGGATGTCGTGGCTTGACAAGCATGCTTGTTCGGTGGTGGTATCATCCCCGCATTCCTCCACTTCATGCGGGCCACCACATTGGTCGCAGATCAAGTATGGGTTTGACAACCGTTTAGTTGGTTGTGACTTGTCTAAATAAGAGACTTGATCATTCATTCTGCTCAACCGGCTTGCAAAAGGAGGCTCCTTCATGATCTTGGAAATGCTTATGATCGAATCGGGTTCACCCCAGGTATCGTCTTGATCATTTGCGTATTCCTCAATTCTATCCCATCCTTCCTCAGCGCTTAGGTTGGCTATTTTTCCTTTTACCGAATTATTAATGCCAAATTTGTCGCTTTTAGGGACACTGTCATAAAAGATTTGGACAAGAAGCCAGAGTTCAATGCCATGATGAGGGACTTGTCTAATCAGATCTTTAAATCTGATCCAGGATTCGTGAATGGGTTCAGCTGGTCCAATATGGAAGCGGAAGATTTCGTCTCTTAACGTTGAAGTTCTTCCTAATGGAAAGAATTTCTCATAGAATTTTGAGACAAGCTGTTCCCATGTGAAAATAGATTCGGAGGGAAGTTGGTTATACCAGTCTCCGGCTTTTTTCATAAAGGGTGAAGGGAAAGAATCGCAGCCGGGAGGTATCTCAAGTGGCTCCGTCCGTATGGAGAGTATCCACTATTTTCAGGAAGTCCTTGATGTGTTGGATTGGATCTTCAGTTTTCAATCCGTGAAACTTGCATACACTTTGGACCAGCCAAATATCGGTTGCACGCAAGACCCCATCCGTGCGTTCATTTGGAAAAACGATAGCATTGGAAAAACCGCGTGGGGTGGGAGAAGAGTAGTCCTTGAGACATTTAGGGATTGGGATTTCGGGAACCTCCATATCGTGATTGGGTTGAGGGCTAGGAGGTGTAGAATGATGATTTGATTCTTCCTCGGGGAGGGCATCATCAAAGTCGATGGCAATGCCAGATGGTTCGGGTGTTGCAAAGAGTCGCCTTAATCTTCGCATTTCCCTATCAGGTTCTGCGTAGGGTGAAATAAGGTCGCTTAGTGAACTACGACTCCTGGTGACTCTGAGATTGGAGAGATCTTCGTTTACCATGATGGCCAAGGAAGATTTGAGCAATGGATAGAGCAGAAAAAGATAGACTAAAGAAAACCTAGAAAAATGAAATAAAAATCTCACTAGAAAGGAATCTAGTGAGTAGACCTATAAAATAAAAATTTCAACCAAAACAATAACTATTCCCCGGCAGCGGCGCCAAAAACTTGATGCGTGGTTTTGCGACCTTACAACAGGTTTTACCTCTCGAGGGATCTCAAGAGGCTTACAACCCCACCAGGCAGTGTACCTGACCGATGTAGTATAGTGTAGTGGTAAGTACGGGGGATTGATCGTTCTCCACAGGGAATAGTGTCGTTAGGATTGAAAAAACTACTCTAATAGGTCTAGGGGTGAGAGAAGATTCTTTTTTATGTTTTTTTTTATAATTTTATGAAAGCAAGTAAAATCTCGGGTTTGAAAGAGTGGGCGGAATTAGTTGCTAGTCAACTAACCCAAGTTACTACGAATGCAAATAAAATAAAATAACAGAAAATGAAAAGGTTGATGAAACTTATGTGGAGAGAAATGTGTTTACTTAGATTTCCTTACTCCCTAACTATCTTTTACCGGTTGATTAGTGTGTATTAATTGCGTGGATAACGGGTGTATTCCTTAATACCAATCGTGGGGTGGCGTACGTACTTCCCCAACTCTATGAACTCCTACTTCACTCCTATGTCGAGCCGGCTAAGAAGCTCCTAACATGGGATCACTAGAATTCGCTCATGCATTAAATACAACCATAAAAACCTTAGTACGCATTGGTTCATGTTTCTTAAGACGTTCAAGCAAGTTACCGAATAGGAGGTTAGCCAGTTTTCTTAAGCCTAACATAGATAAACAATCATCCAATACAACTAATAACACACTAATAATCAATAATCAATAGTTAGGTTTCATTAGATCTAAGCAAACACAAAGAAAACCTAGCCTAGCATGTTAAACAAAAGACAAGAACAAGATAGAATCAAACAACACATAGACATATTGAATGATTAATTGATAACTTATCTTCAATGTAACATGGAAGATCTCAAGGCAAAAAGCCTTGAAAAAGCTGTTAAAATCGTCTTAGGGTTTCCTCCCAAAAGGTTACACACAAAGTTCCACACTAATGACAAAAAATTGCAAAACTATATATAGAGTTTAAGGGCTGACGGCGTCACGTTGTAGATCCTGACGCCGTCACCTCGCCGCTTTTAGGGTTCCCGGATGGCCTTCCTGACGCCGTCCCTCTTTAGTGCTCCAAAATCCTCTCTGGCCTATCAAGGGGTGACGCCGTCAGAAGAGAGCTTGACGCCGTCCCTCTTTAAGTTAAGTCGTGATGGCCTTGATCACTTCAAAGGGTGACGCCGTCAGATTTTTCATGCAAAATTCTCTGGCTTATCATGAGTAAATTTCATATCCACCTTTTTCTTGCCAAGCCATGACGCCGTCTGGGGAAATTCCTGGCGCCGTCAAAGGTACTTTTTAGCCGATTTTGAGACTTTGTCGTTTTCTTCACTTTTATGCTCCAAAAACGTCCAAAATGCTTCCTTTTCCAGATTTCTTCTCCAAAGTACCTAAAATGACAAAAGGAACGATTTAGGGCAATATTTGATCAAATAAATACGATTTAGGGCTTAAATGACCCCCTAAAAGCGGTACACTTTTCGCTTCATCATCAGAGAATGGTAAGAGTCGACACTCTATACCGGGTGATGATTTCCAATGAGTATTGACGAGTAAGTTTGCCAATACTGTCGTTTCATTGATTTGAGAAGGTGAGTAGATTAGGTAGGATTATCAACAATTACTCTGGTAGCGGCGCGAGATTTACTTCCGAGGTTTCGTTTATGATATAATTTATCAACCGATAAGAAAGCAGCAAGGATCACTGGTACTTTCGAGGGACGAGTGAGAAGTCAGATGGTTGTCCCAAGGAATCGCGGTTTCAGTTACTCCTTAGAATCTCAAGATTTCTGTTGGGTGAGGAATCTCTACCAAATAGAGAGTTTAGAGAGTTCAGAGTATAATTCTGAGGGAAGGTGTTGATTGCCACAAGCAATCAATTGGTTGAATCGGTAATGTACCGGGTACTCAAAATGGAAGGTACAACCTTGATTGAACAGCTTCGATTGAACAACCTCGGTTGGAAAAATGAATATCATCGATTGAGCACAAGGCTTAGAGTAGCGGCGACTGTAACAAGGTCACAACAAAACGAGGTCGGATAACAAATCCAAATCCAGGATGACGTCCAAAATCATAAAATCAAACAACTCGAACTAAATCAGAATCAAAACCAATCCAAACATAGTCGATATTGAATCCAAACGTAGCAAGAATCAAATCCAAACGAGGCAAAAATTAAATCCAGACGTAGCCAAAATTCAAACATAAGCGTAGATAAAATCAAATCCAAACGTGGCCAAAATCGATTCCAAACGTAGCCAAAATTCAAAACCAAACGTGGTCAAAATTGAATCTAAATGTTCCAGTAAGCTCGGACGGCTTATAGCGCTCTTAAGAGGTTACAAATAAGTAACTCGGATTAAAACAGTGCCAATCGGATCTAACTCGACCCGATGCCAAATACAGCCAGACGGCGGCAAACAGGAATTCCATATAATGGAGGAGTATAGCGATGCCAAGGGCATTACGATTCATGCGGTGTTGCGATGCCAGTGTGTAGTGTGTGTGGAAGTAAAATTCCAATGTCTGTGTACCCACGCGAAACGGTACCATCCCAAAAATCAATGACCAACCCGGACATAATTCCATTATAACTACTCTGAGTATTGCAAAATTCACCTCTGAGTCGGACATAGGTGATCAGGCTATGTCCCACTGTCCCTGGTTGAATATAGGTGATCAGTCTATATTCACCCAAGGTTCAATGAATTTTGGAAGACTAAGCCTAGTTATACTAGTAGTATGCCCATTATATCCAGAATCATTCCCAAAACCACGACAAGTGTACAAACTCGACGTCCAATACTGAAATTACGCAAGGAAATAGCGTAACTCAGTGATAGGTTCGATGCAAGTATAAGCATATGAAAATGCTTATAGTGAACAGCTAAAACGAGCGGATATAAAATATCCAAGAGTCAAGCACGCATCTCAACAAATATATAATCAAGCATCTCATCAAATAACTCGTCAAATATACCATGAACATCTCATCTAATATATCATCAATCATATCCTCAAACAAAATCATACGCGAGGCATCAGCTTGGCAAGCAGGCACGTGTCGGTCATAGCAAGGTTGTCAGGATCACGATCCTACTCGTAGGACCGTACGATCCTATGATCCTACACACACAAAACGAGCAGGATCGTTACGGGATCGTAATTCAGGTAGGATCGTTGCAGGATCGTGGGATCGCTCGTGGGTGAGCGATCCGATCCTGTTGGTAACCCTTTTTTCAGGTAGGATCGTTAGAGGATCGTGGGATCGCTCGTAGGATCGTGAACGATCCGATCCTGTTTTTTTTTTTTTTGACTTTTTTTTAGAGGAAGGTTTTTAAAAATGGTTTGTATACATATGTAAAGGAAAATCCGAAAACGATCCTAGGTAGGATCCGATCCTACGATCCTACGATCCCGATCTTGCAAAGCCGAAAACGATCCTAGGTAGGATCCCGATCCTGACAACCTTGGGTCATAGGGTTAAGTTTTCGCCAAAAGTGGTTATAGTCCAGGTTTTTTTGAAAATAAACCCAGTTCTCTATAACCTAGGCTCTGATACCAATCTGTAACACCCCGAAAATCGGGTCTAGCGGAAGCATACATGTCACTGGGGTGCTACTCAATTGGTACCACAACACAAGGTACAAAGAACGGTTTTTACCTTAACCGTTTATAATAAAATTCATTATCAAAACATTGAGTTTACATCATCTAAAAAATAGTGCGGAAGTAAGGCCCAAAACGATTAAAACGGTCCCAAATATAAATATCAGAGTTGTCTATGACCATGCCGTTTGCCAAGCGCCTCCAGAGATAAACTATAGCCTTAAACCTGAAAATATATGCTAAAAGGGTCAGCTTACACTGGTGAGTTCATAGATTTTAGTTTGAAACAATATGGTTGAACCAAAAGGTTTTCGAGTTCGAATCATCATTCTCAAACAAGTCAAATCCAACGTAGGCTAACACTGCCTAAGTCATAGTTCCAGAACGAAATCCGCAAATAATAACATAATCAAACATCTCAAACCCTAATCAATCATACAAGTACTACACTCATATAGTGTCAAGCAAGTTTAACTGTTACGCTGGCTAAGTCCTAAAAGTCAAATCACAATAACAATTCCCTATAGGTGCACACTATAGTCCGAAACAACCACAATCACCAACATTTATAACTGAAATGCTCACCCCTTGGCGACTTGCTAAACCAAAATAAATTTAGTTTGCTCACCCATTGGCGACTTGCTAAACTAAAATATATTTAGTTTGCTCACCCATTGGCGACTTGCTCAATCATTCAAACATAGTCTATTAGCAGACATGAAATAATAACCTTAGCCAGCTCGCGTAACAGTATCATAACAGTTTTCAGGCCATATCAAATAACAAGTAAGCACATAGTGCATTCAAATAACCAGGTCAGATATATTAGCCAAACAGTACGTTGGAGAAAACAAATCACGTTTCAAGTAAAACAAGTATTGAGTTTAAATAAAAATGAGCATGTATTCTCCCCCGAAAATAGTTAGAAAACTAGTAAAAGTAGGGGCCATGAACTCACCTTAGCCACAGAAATGCAAGATCACAACTGACACGACCGGCATCGAGAAGCAAAGCATAACAATCTAAAGAAATACGGCACGACAGTACACGGAGGTACCAGCACGGCGGTACACAATGGTCTAGGATCGGCACAACCTAGTACGCATACGGTATCTCAAAACACGTCTCGCAAAATAATAAAGTCTATAAAAGACAAAGTGTCGTAGTTTTCGTGGATTACTCAGTTTCAAAATTCATCAAAATGTTTAGTATCAATGTTTCGTGTGGTGTGGTAAGATAACATAGACTCGACAGACAACTCACGCCAAAGAGAGAAGACATCAACAAACTCGAGAAAAATACTGACGAGAACTCAAACCAAGGAAGACAACCTAGAAGTTAACGACAAACAAACACCTCAAATAAAATAACTTAGTTTGTACGTTTCGACATTTACCCCGTTATCCCAAATAACTTGTATAAAACATAAACATTTTATAAAAATAAATTTAACTAGTAAAATTAGTTTTTCTCGAGTCGTCGAGACTTGGATTAACCAAAACTGAAATTACCATATTTAACAAGTTTATGTCTCGCTATTGTTCTTGTAAATATTAGTTTTGGTTTTATTGAAGATTTTGTGTCCGGTCCGAGTTTAATATATTAAAGTCTATTCGAGTTTAATATATTACGTCATCACAATTTCCAAAATGTTCAATAAGTCCGATATCTAATATTACCAATCCTATAACGATCCACGATTTTCCAAACGTCCAAGTAGGATAGTCATTTTCCGTATTCATAACCAATTCACAATTTCAAGTGTAATTCGAAACGTACCAATCGATCACTAGTATCAAAACACCATATAGATATCACGAGTTAAGTAAGTTTAAAATGAACCCAATTAACTTTGTAGCCAATCACACTTTCAACTCTAATGGGCTTGGCCCAAGATTAAACCAAACTCACCCTATGGCTGTTAAGCCAAGTCCAATCCAAAAGCAACACTAACCCTACTCAATTTCAAATTTAACACAAACCCCAGAACATAAAACCACCATAGTTGTGGTCCTGCTGGGAACCGAAACAGACTAAACACTCACCCTACGAGGGTTACTTGTAGCAACCGCGACCAACTCAAACATATCATAAACCGAACCCGAGACCAAGAGCTCACAAACTTTATTAGGTTTGGAGCTAAACCAAACAGCACCCTCGTGGGTGATTCTACGAACCGAACAACACCAAATCGAATCACAAATACAACACAGAAGTATAACAAGCTCACAACCCACTCAATCCTTGTCCCAAAATGGGATTCGAATAACAGCCAAAACAATAACAAGCACCCCACGGTGGTTTCCCTTATCCGATTACAACACGAGTACAACCATAACTCAAATCCAACACCATTTGATATTAAATCTTACCACACGAAGATTTCAAAATACGTTTTAACTCTGGGTCTTAATCACAAAATAATAGTAACAAGTTTTAATCCACAACAAACACAACAAAATAAATCGGTATATATAAAATAATAATAATATCGAACAGGTTTCTCGGTTTTACCATGACGAGAAAAGAGAAAAGAACAAGCGGAGATGGTGGCGCGTAGTGGTGTCGGCAGCAGCAGCAGTGATGGTGGAGGAAGGTTTAGGTGGCGCGTGAGCCATATAAAAATAATGAGGAGATCACAAGGTTTATTTTGGTGGTGGTGGTGTAATAGGGTGAGCGGCGGTGGCGGCTCCACTGGCCGGAAAATGATGAGAGAGGAGAGAGTGAGAGGGAATGCGGCTGGAAGAGTAGAGTGGGTGTTATAAACCCTAGAAAATTTATAACAGTATATTTATAGAATTAGGTTTAGGTTAGATAAACTCTAGGGACTAGAATTGTCAACAACTAAAGTCTACGGAAAATGGTGGAACTTTAATTCAAGGACCAATAATGAAACTTTTGCAATCTTTCTTGAAATGAGGCTCGGGGCTCATTTAGGCTAGTAAACGATCGATTCAAGACACGAGAATATCACCACTGCGCTCAGAATAATTTTTCCATTAAGAACGACTATTCATACGCCTCGTTTCTCACGAATAATAAAATAATCAAAACAAATCGTCGGTTGTGCCAGTACGCGTTGTGTACGAATTTCACGTTTCGCGAGATAAATTTCACGTTTTCAAACCAAATAAGTTCAGAAAGGATCCGTTTATGAGAAACGGGGAAAGTCTCGTATAAAAAAAATATTCGGAAAATTACGGGTGGTTACATAAACCAAACGAAATGTATTTATCTTACATATTGTAAGATTGTCTTACAATATTAATCCTAATGAAATACATTATGGTTATGGTAAGTTCATTGTTTGATTAAAGATAACTATATCTTCTATTCTTCCAAAAGTTATCAAGGTTAGGAAATTAAGTATGTATTGTATATACTAAATTAGACTCCAACCTAGAAGATTAATAAGACACCATTTATTATGGAATGTGATGAATCACATTAAGTCTTAAAATTGAAGTTCAGAATTTGTTAAACTGCTTTTGAGTAGGTTATTAACAAATTTCATATAAGGAACTGTCAATATGTATTTGTAATGTCCCAAAAAGAGAACAATTTTGTGTTGCTCTACTTGCTAAGTATTTATAGATAGTCTATAAATTGCAAAAGGCAAGTGGGAGTTTTATCTTGAAAAGATAAAATTACAAGATACATAATCTTCTAAAATACACTAGCAAATGTCATGCTGAGGATTAAACATGTAAATGTTAAATCTCAAGATGATGGAATTATCATTCATATATCCGTAAGGATATCTCAAATATTTGCAAAATATGTTGAGGATTGTGAGTTACAGGATTATGGTAAACCTGTTGATAAATTGCAAATATGAATTTGGCAAGTTACTCATACTATGAATGATTAGATGCAGTCCATAAAGATAATTAGTTTTGGAAACTTAATTAATCTTGAACTCTATAGTTACTCTATAGGATGAAGATGAGTTTCTACAAAAGAAATGAAAATCCTAGAGATTTAAATTCCTGTGTAGAAATCATATGGACAAATTTTGTATACATATTTAATGTGTGAAAAGATTATCAATTACATTTAAGCAATTAACTGTGATTGAAATTCTTTCTAGGCACATTAAATGTTTAAAGATTATGATTGTCATTCTTAGTTTCATTTATATGAAATTAAGAATGGAATATCAAAACTCTTTCTTGAAAAATTACTCGGGCGAGGACGAAAAGTAATTGAAAGGAGTATTTGAATTCAAATCATCTTTGGAAGTATACAAAGTGCAATTATTCATGAATGGATTAATGCATGCATCTAGGAGATATATTTATGTTTAGTTATTAAATCCAAGTTTTGATTTATATTTAAAATAAGATATTCTCTTAATATTCCTGAAAGCTAGTGGGAGTGCTAAATTTATTTTCTTATTTCATATATATTGTATAATATATTGGAAGTAACATTCCATTAACATTAAATGTTAAGTTTTAGTTTGGAATGAAACTTCACTTGATGATTTAGAAAATAAACATACAAACTTGAAATATATGTTTATTGTGATAAACATAAGCGGTAAAATAATTGATTCTAATAAACATGATTATACTATTAGAAAGTCTAGATAGATGCATATCTTTGAAAAGATAAGACATGAATGAAATCTAAGTTTAACACAAGGATTTTTCATATATATCATGTTATTTGATGAAAGATGATTTGACAACATTAATATCTAATTGAAAGTTATTAGATAACTAAGTGTAATGGATATGGTTGGATTTAGAATTAACATCCTTATCTTGGAATTGCTCCTAAAATTCTAAGAATGAACCATATGGCAAATTGTTGCGTAATTGATATAGCCAACAAATCTTGAAAGATTTGAGGGTATCAAACATTACACAATTAGATATTAAAGTTTACTGAAAATTTTAAAGAGCATATTGTTGTATGCATACAATGATGCTAATGAGATTGAGATGACACTCAATGCTAGTCATGGTAGGATTTCATCATAATTTATGGCCATGTATACTAGTTATGCTTAATTGTAAGCATAATTGCATTATACATTAAAGAATTAGAATACTTTAAACTATAAAAGGTTTGATAGTTTGATTGTCATAAATTCGTGGATTGAGGATGTCACGTATTTTATGAATTATTATGTGGCAATATCAATATAATTGAATGCACACATACAAGAACTTCATCAATTGAATTCTTGAAATAAGTATTCTCAAAATTCCCATAGATCAAAATTAGTTGATTTATGCCTTGTCAACAAGTATGTTTGACATGACTTGAGGCATAATTCATTAATAAGAATCATCATGCATTGATCTATTTTAGTATTTGGATAATGGGATGTTATTGAACAGTTATTATTTTAATGAAATAAAATACTCGTTATATTTATTCATCATTTTCTTAATAATATATCATATATTTGCATGTTTATATCCTTGAATATATTTATATATTCTAAACTGTCCGTGGTCAGTTAATGATATGGGAATATCATTAAATTAAGGCAAATTTGAGTATTGGTAGAATATACTTGAAAGTATATTGATGCGTTGTCATACCAATTTCACATGATATTCAAATGGTTTGAGTATAGGACTTATCCCGCCAACATGAGTTTACTTTATGGATCTTGTCATCAAGTAAATCATGAGTATATAGTTATCCTCAGACTTGAGATGCCAGATAACTGTCATGCATGTAGTGCATTTCTTTGATTCAATTTAACGCTATACATAACTGGTAGCTATACGGATTGTTTTGGGAAGCGTTGCGAAGTGCATGAGTTATGCTCGTAGTCAAGATAGAATTTGTTCCTTCAAATTGTTTGAAGTTTAACACTGTTGGGCCCCTCGTAGGGTTGACAAGATGTTTGTATGGCCATGCCCAAGATCTCCCCTGAATATGTTCAGAAGATTTGGTAATCTTGCTCAATCATAAACAACGAGAAACATAATTATTAATAAAGAATGACTTAGATCCATATCTTTATTAATGTAGTATTAGAAACAAAAGGATAAGTATGATGATTAATCATCAAGTGGTTTTTTCAGGAGACCACCACCCGAGTTGTACTAGGGGCATTGGCGTGTTGCTAGACGCTAACCAATTTCATTACCCTTTTAATAGATTTCCAAGTCGGAGCTGTTAGAGTTTTGGAAAAATATTAAATCGTGTATGACTAGAATCGAACCCGGGACAGAGGGATTGTACACTTTACGTATGAATGATCAAAGGAATAATTAATATATATAACTATTATACATTTTAATTATTTGGACACGAAATATAACTAACGGACGTTAAAGTAATTAACGGAATTGACTAATGACTGTTAATAAATAAAGGAGGGGGTTGAGTGTCGAGTTTTGGAACTTGAGGAGGTGTTAGACTCAAACTTGGAGAACAAGTTTGGAGGCTATATATACACCCTTATTAGCTCCAAAAAAAAGGACGACACAATAATAATACCATAAGGTCAAACGATATTAAATAATATCTAATCAATTATTCTCCGGTTGTTCGACAACCTATGGAAATAATTATACTCAAAAGTCAAATCGGTTTTAATGTATTCTCTAGCATGAATCGTACTGTTTAGTGAAAAGATATGCATTGTACTATATCTACACTATGCATGATTATGCTATATGACATATACTTTTGTATCGTACAGTAGGTATATGTATATATATTTATATTCTTTCCTTTACTTCTTGAATAATAGATTCAAGGTTTATTGAACAAAATAGTTTGGTTTAATAATTGTGTTCATTCACTAGCATCATCCTTTGATTGGTTATAGTACGTGTATACATGAACTTGGATATAACTTATTTTAGTAATTATCTTGGATTGTGAAACAAAAAGGTAAGGGGTTTCACGGTAATCCTATTTGTTGATCAAGTGAAGAAAAGAGAAGATTTGATCCTTGTTCTTGCTAGGGTCTAAACGTATGTAACTATTTATTATTCGGTAATACTTTATACATGTTAAATATTCGATCTTGCTTCCGCTATTATGTGCTTTGATGTTTATTTATTTATTTGAATGTCAAGATATTTAAATTCCAACAAACTAAACAAGAGTGCAATGACTAGAAACGAGAACATACATGGTTGCAAGAACTAGTAAATATTACAAATGGAATAGATATTAACGCAAATTCTGTTGGAAAATTTAGTGCACTTGAGGGATTAATTCACACCTGGTAATGGGCAAGGAGGTACGGAGTGTACACCCATCAGCTCAATGTTTACCCTGACTCAATTGAAGTGGTTTGATAGTGTAAATGACAATGCTGCTGATGCAGTTGATTCTGCTGCTAGCATTATCATTTCTGCTGCTAGCTTTATCTGTTTCTGTTGCTAGCTTCATTGCTGTTGATGCAGAACAATTCTGCTGCTAGTGTTATCAATTCTGCTGCTAGCTTTATTGTTTCTGCTGCTAGAACAATAATGCTGCTGCTGAACTGATGGGCAATAGATTCTGCTGCTAGCACAATTTATTGTGCTACTAGGCTTAAGATTCTGTTGCTGGTTATAACCACTGACTCCTACTATTATGGAAACTATTATGGTATAATTAATGGGCCGTTAATTATACATAATTCCATGGGCTAGGGTTTTGAGTAAACTCTATTATAAATAGAGGTCGTATCATAACTGCATGGATATACAGAACACAAACCCTAAACACTTGAATACGATTTGGTTCTTGATCTGTGCCTAGAACAAGAACATCACTTGGTCTTATCCCATAGAGATATTCGTGCAACCCAGGCATAGGGTCGAATAGTTTCTATTGGAAAGTGATTACACGATTTCAAGTGAATATCCGGTACCTTGTTTGATTATCTTAACCCTGTTCTGGGAACACAACGACACCAAACGAAACCAACAATCAATAGAAACTATTTTGTGATAATCAATGGCGGCTGCAATGAGGCATAACGCTGCTAATTTTTCCAAGCTGGAAAAGTTTGAAGGTGTGGACTTCAGAAGATGAAGTTCTTGTTGACCAGCATGAACGTGGTGTATGTTCTGACCACAACCATTCCTGAAGATCATGGGGATCATGCTACCATGGAACAGATGAGGAGCAGAAGCAAATGGTAGAATGATGACTACGTCTGCAGAGGTTTAATCCTCAATGGTATGTCTGATACTCTCTTTGACAATTATCAGAATGTTGAATCTTCTCAAGAACTGTGGGATTCCTTGGAAGCCAAATATATGGCTGAGGATGCATCAAGTAAGAAGTTTCTTGTAAGTAATTTTAACAATTACTAAATGGTCGATTCTAGACCGGTCATGGCAAAAATACAATGAACTTCTTAGTATACTTGGTCGCTTCACACAACACAAGATGAACATGGATGAGGCTATTTCAGTCTCTTGTATCATCGATAAGCTACCTCCTTCTTGGAAAGATTTCAAGCATATGCTAAAACATAAGAAGGAGGAGTTAACTCTTGTTGAGTTGGGCAGTCATTTACGAATTGAGGAATCACTCAAGGCGCATGAAAGTGACAAGCCAAAGAGTAGCACTGCTGCTGGTCCATCAGTTGTCAATATGGTAGAGCATAACAACTCCACCAGGTTCAATGACAACAAGGGCAAACGTAAGCATCAGGATAACACCAAGACTGATCCAAACAAGAAGTCAAAAGCTACTTGTTGGAAGTGTGGTAAAACTGGACACTTCAGGAAGGATTGTAAAGGTGTTAAGATTGGCAATAAAACCAATAGATCGGGCACGAGTGGATCTGTGAATGGTAATACCAACTCCCTGAAAGGTCAGAATATATTTAATAAGTCCTTTGAGATTTATTATGTTACATATATATCTGATGTGTACTTTGTGCAGGATGATGATGTTGCGTGGTGGGTTGACTTTGGAGCAACAATCCATGTGTGTAAAGATAGAAGCTGGTTCAAGACCTATGAGTCAGTGAATGATGGTTCTATTCTTCATATGGGAAATGAGTCAACAGCCCTGGTGCATGGAAAAGGATCTGTTGATTTGAAGTTTAGTTCTGGAAAGATTGTTACTTTGTTAAATGTTTTACATGTTCCTGTTATTAGGAAGAATTTGGTTTCTAGTAGTGTTTTGAATAACTGTGGTTATAAACAAGTAATCGAATATAATAAGTTTGTTTTGTCTAAAAATGGTGTCTTTATTGGATTTGTTTATTTATGTAATCAGATGTTTAGACTTAATATTGTTCATGATATGGTTGATTCTGCTTTTATGTCGACATCTAGTTTGTATGATTCAACCCTTTGGCATGCTAGACTTGGCCATGTACACTTTAAGAGAATGCAAGATATGTCTAAGGATGGGTTAATCCCAGCATCTGACATGGACACTGAAAAGTGTAATACTTGTATGATGAACAAGATAACTAAGAAACCATTTCAAAGTGTAAAACGTGAAACTAATGTGTTGGAATTAATACATAGTGATTTATGTGATTTACATGCTACTCCCTCTTTGGGGAATAAGAAATACTTTGTGACTTTTATTGATGATGCTTCTAGGTATTGTTATGTTTATTTATTGCATACTAAAGATGAAGCATTAGATAAATTTAAAGTATTTAAAACTGAGGTTGAATTGCAACAAGAGTCCCTGATCAAAAGATTAAGGACTGATAGGGGAGGTGAGTACATGGATACTCTGTATTTCCAGTCTGTTGGTATAATCCCTGAAACGACTGCCCCCTATACTCCTCAGCAAAATGGAATTTCTGAAAGGAAAAACCGAGTGCTGAAGGAAATGGTTAATTCCATGTTGTCCTATTCTGGACTGAGTCAAGGGTTCTGGGGTGAAGCTATGTTAACAGCTTGTTATTTATTAAATAGGGTTCCCAACAAAAGGAACAAGACAACCCCTTATGAACTATGGACTAAAATGAAACCCAACCTGAATTATCTCAGGGTGTGGGGTTGTAGGGCTGTTGTGAAACTCCCTGATCCAAAACTAAAAACTTTGGGTGAAAGAGGCATTGAATGCATCTTTTTTGGATATGCTGAGCATTCCAAGGCTTATAGGTTCTATGTTATTGAACCTAATGAGTCTGTCTCTATTAACTCTATAATAGAATCAAGGGATGCAATCTTTGATGAGAATAGATTCTCATCAGTCCCTAGACCAAGTCAGAGGATTCCTAATGGAACTAATGATGTTGGTGTATCAGAAATCTCTGATGAGGTTCCTGATGAGGTTGTGGTTCAACAACCTGAACCTGAGCTCAGAAGGAGCAATAGGGTCAGGACTCCAAAATTATTTGGACCTGAGTTTCAATTATACTTAATTAAAGGAACAAGGGATGAGTCTCTGACCAACACTCCTATTGCTTTAATGTTGAGGATGATCCCAAAATATTTGATGAAGCAATGAAGTCCCAAGATGTTGCTTTCTAGAAAGAAGCAATAAATGATGAAATGGATTCCATCATGGGCAACAACACTTGGGTGTTGGCTGATCTACCACCTGGTTGCAAGCCTCTAGGCTGTAAGTGGATTTTCAAAAAGAAAATGAAGGTAGATGGAACTGTTGAAAAGTTCAAAGCTAGACTAGTCATTCAAGGCTTTAAGCAAAAGTCAGGAATAGACTATTTTGATACTTATGCCCCTGTGGCTCGTATCAGTACCATAAGATTGCTAATTGCTTTGTGTTGGTCCACGTTTTATATGGATCTCTAAGTAGCCTTGATTACTTATTAGATGACTTGAATAAATCCAAATCAATCTAAGTGAGAAACTCTTACAAAATTGTTAATGTTAACGTGGAATATTAACACAAACAATGAAGAACACAGAGTTACTAACTAACTTCATATATTTCACTAACTCACACAATTCGTACGTACATAACAATGATCTTTAGGGTTCCTTTTATACACTAAGGAAAACCCTAATTACAAAACCGTGTATAAAGATAACATATATTTTCTAAAGATAACTACGTATCTTTTCCTAACTTGTAGCTAACCGACTTCCTAAATATTCTGACCAGACTTAACAACTAAGTCAACCCGACTTAACTATGAACCAGACTTAACTATTACATTAACAAACTTAACTATAGACCAGACTTAACTTTGTAGTTACCAGACTTAAATCTGTTCTTCACTAAGTCTTCTCTCGTAACTTGTAATAATTCCCAACAATCCTCCCCTAACTTGATCTTCATGTTTCATGAACTTCAAGTTCCTTCTGTGTAAGCTTGTGAGGATTGAACTTTGAACACTAGGAATTATCTTGATCTTCAAAACACATTGATTCTGCAAATCTGAATGTGTATGCAGCAACTTGATCTTTTCAGCATCTGATATGCAATCCACTTGATCTTTCTAGCAACTATGACCTTTTGTACATCAATTCCTTTAAGTTTCATATCTATTCTCATCACTTCCAGGTGTGTGAACTCCTGTAAGAGGTGAATCATTGAAAATTAATGGATTTGATGTCTCTTTACCAATAGCCATCACTACTGGAGTAGCCAAACGTTTTGGTGTTTAAGACCATGGTACATTGATGACCATATGATTTTTAGTAAATCATCAACTATCAACGAATTTGTTATGTCTTTACCAAAAGCCGTACCCTTTTGGACTAGCCAATTCTTTAGTGGAATTGCACCTCACCTTGGTGAATTGATTACCATTTATGGTTTTCCACAGCCTTTACTACAAGCCATAATCTTGTGGGCTAGCCAACTCTTCACTAAATAAGATATGGTGAGTTGAATACCATACAATTTTTGGCAAATTGTCAGCCATAAACGGATTTGAGCTATCTTTACCTGTAGTCGTTTGCTCAGGATTAGCCAGTCCTTGTGTGGATCAGACAAGGTGGACTGATAACCTTTTGTTGTGTTAGTGCTATGCACCTCCACAAAGTGAGAAGTTCCAATAGTCTCACTTGACAACTGAAATACATACTCAATCCAGCACTGTCTCTATTTTTTTTTTTACTAACAGAATTAAAAAAAAATGACCAGAATTAAAAGTAAAACTACAAGACTTAAACATATCCTAAGTGCTGGTTAGTATACAAATTTTACATTTTAACCTCCCCTTAAGTGTAAACTCCTCTGAACACAAACCTCCCCTTAAGTCCAACTAGGGGTTCATCATACTAATGTTGACTACCAAATAATTAAACCTAGGGCCATCAAAAGCTTTAGTCAAAAGGTCTGCAACATTAAAGTCTGTATGTATTTTCTCCACTCTAATCAACTTCTTTTCAAAGGAATCTCTAATAAAGTGATGCCTGATTTCTATATGTTTCGTTTTAGAGTGGTATACTGGGTTCTTAACTATACAGATGGTGCTTTCACTATCTATGTGGATAACAGTATTCATAAAATTCAAACCATAGTCCAGCATCTGATTCTGAGTCCACAAAACTTGTGCACAACAATTTGCAGCTGCTACATACTCAGCTTCAGTAGTTGAGTTAGCCACAATTGTTTGCTTCTTGCATTGCCAAGAGATTAATCTACTTCCAAGGAATTGACAACCTCCTGTTGTGGATTTCCTATCAAGGCTTGCACCAGCATAGTCACTATCTGAATAGGCTGTCAGGTCAAAAGATGACTCTTTAGGATACCAAAGGCCTAAATTGGGTTTTCCCTTTAGATACCTAAAGATTCTCTTCACAGCATGAAAATGTGAAGTCTTTGGGTATACCTGAAAACGCGAACAAACACAGACTGCATACATAATATCAGGTCTAGAAGCAGTAAGATACATTAGGGAACCTATCATGGATCTGTAAAGATGCACATCCACATCAGCAGCATCTTCATCCTTTGTCAAAGGCACCTTGTTTTCCATGGGAGTGACTGCAGTCTTTACATTAGCAAACTCAAACTTCTTCAAAATCTCTGCAACATACTTGTCTTGAGAAATGAATATACCATCTGCTTTTTGCTTCACTTGTAGTCCCAAGAAAAATGTAAGCTCTCCCATTGAGCTCATCTCAAACCTGCCTTTCATTAAGCCTTCAAACTCTTCACACCAAGACTTCTTTGTTGATCCAAAAATGATATCATCTGACCGAGTGTCGTTGTACCGATCAAAAATAAACCTAATTACCTTATACTAGATAGGGCAAGTGGGTATCGTATCCACGAGGAGTATGTGGTTTTAATTTAAATTTTGGGATGATCACTGATCAATAAAAGTTTTGGTTTGTTTAATACTTAATAATAAAACTACTGATTAACTAGAAAGCAAATAAGTAATAAAAAGTAAATAAACAAATAAAAATTAAATAAGCAAATAAAAGCAAGAGTGTAAACAGTTGAGTAAAAAGCAATCCCTCCCGGCTCCAGATATAATGATATGATCAAATTACGGATTAATTCTAATGTTTGCCTTCAAACCATATAGACATAGTTTTTATTAATTGAAAAGGATAATTTTGGGCACAAGTTATGTTTATCACACAAATCGTCTTAATCCCTAAACTAGTGGACTCGGTACAACTCGTTGACTAGCAATAACATGTCTTACAATAATCTTATCAATTAATTTAATAATTACTCAAGTGAACAATTATGGGTACAAATTATGTTTAACATACGACCGTCTTAACCCCTATACTAATTAGGCTCGGTACGAATCGTTGACTCGCAATAATATGTCTCCTAATAATTCACCAAATAAATATATTAAAACATTAAAATCAAATAAAATATATGCATTAAAATCAAATGAATTAATGTTTGACAAACAAAATAAAATCCGTAAACATGATCAAACCAAATATATCTTTTACCGGGAGAGATTACAAAAGGCTTAGCCGCGCATCACGTTAGTAAACATGATCTTCTTTGTTCCAACTTGCATGTCACCACGTACTGATGGAATTAAAACTACAAACAATTCACTTCCTTGTTGGAGAACATATAAGTAAATATATCACTGGCCTTCGAATATATTATTAAAAAAAATGAACGGCGGCTCCTTCTTTTGTTTTTGTGTATCGAATATGACAATCCAAAAAGAGGTACACTGCCTTTGTTTTTGAGCGTATATATATCCAAGGGATTAAACCCTTTTTTTTTCTTCACGTCAAAAGCCAAACAAGGCCCAAGCCTTTTTTTTTTCTTCATTTGCTTCTTCTGCCGAAGATCACCAACAAGGCCCAACATGTAAGATTAAATTAATTTCAAACTTATGCCCAATTATATATAATAAGCAAAATTCCCGAGCTGATCTTTTGAGCAGAGAAACGCATGAGATAACTTCAGTTTTTCGGGTATTTTATCACCTAAAAATAAAGATCTTTTTTTTTCTCTTTCCGTGGCCTTTTGAATCATCTAAAACGGAATTCGGACGAAGAAGTTATGACCAAAACAATGCGACAATGTCAAAATATCTCATATATTTATTTTAAGCTTGTAATATCGCTAATTTAACTCTTTTATGCGCCAAACCTACACAATCATAAAACACCTCAAAGTACATGTATAATAACGAATAACAATGCAATAATGCGTAATTAACATGCTATGAGGTGTATGTAAAATACACCGATCAAACCTCCCCAACTTAACCCTTACTCGTCCTGAGGAAGAAATCTACTATATCTAAGCATGTTCATTACATAATTTTTAATCATACCATTGAAATTCTATCAAAAAGATCAAATTCAACCTAGTACACTAATAACCATCCTATGTGATCAATAATCCAAAATGATTACCAATATTTTTGTCCTTGTTAAACACTTAACATAACCGTTCCCATTGGTTCCATTTACTTTATGTTTCATTTAATTAACCATGTGCCCAACATATTTAGTACACCTCTATAATCAATCTAAACATAAATCCAAAACAAAAGGTGAGAATACCTTATACCTTTTATAATACTGGAGTTTTTATACCATAGGAGCAAACTTTTTAAGAGCACATAAGCCATCATACATTAGCTTAGATATTTCACTTTTTGATCAATTTTTGCACATGAATTTTACTTCATATTTAAGCATTTTTGCTCATAACATACATAAGCTCCTTTTGTAGCCATCCGGGACCGTTTCTTATACATGTCATCCCGAATGCTTTATACACTCCTTTTAAGGTTGATATAAAGACCAATCATTCGGATGTATGAATATCTATCCTATAGGTGTATACTAAGACACATCGGCACACGGGAACCGGTTAACTTAGTCCATTTTAATTAAATGGGAACAGTTATGCTTCGTGCCTACTGGTATATCATATGGTGGAGTTATCTACCACATAGTCTAATTAATCAATGCACTAACTTAAACCAACCTTCCTAATTTCATTAACAACAATACAAGGATTGGGTTATTTCACATAAAATTGTCTCAGCTAAGTGCAATGCTATCCATCATAATAATTGGCGTCTGACCCATGCTAACAACTAAAATATCACCTTGCGCGGGTGACGAATCAGATAGGCAAGCCCAGCATATGACTACCACCAATAATTATGACAGTTCTCCAGCTTTTTTCTATGGCCACCGTGCACGGGTGACAAGCCGGATAAGATCAATTTAAGTGTCCTAACCCAACTATTACATTATTATATTTCATATTATATCATTTTAACTTTCTTCCCGTTCTAAGCAAAAGTAAGTAGGGAAATTCAATCGGGTATGGTTTGATCATCTACTAATTATACATATGCCTAACTACATGCAAAACATCAAATTAATTTTATAACCAAATTATACAATGGAATCGGGTGCACCTTATAATCATGGCTGGATCTTCTAGTTTGCTTCAATAAATCATCCACAAGCAAATCTTCAGAATCTTCAAACACTCAACAAATATATGTAGAAAAAACTTCCACATCCAATTAGCACAAAACTCTTATAATGTGATTTCAATTTTTCTTTATTTATTTATTTTTTTTTTAAATCACATTTTAACCACAATTTCACACAAAAACATGTAACACATGTGACACCCCCTCCCTAACTTAAAGCAATGCATTGTCCCTAATGCAAAAACTTTAGGTTGAAATTTTGGTTAAAAATCACTTTGACAAACTCACACAACACAAAACCTAACTCACTTTCGTAGGAATCACGGTTGCATTTAGCGTATGCAACAAGCCTTTTAAACCACTCGGTAGCCCGAGTGGACGAGTTTAGTCTCGTGAGGGTTTGTAGTGAACACACCCACAAAGTTTTTAACACACACAAAAATACGAAAATAAAAAGAAACATAAATTAGAAAGAACATAAACACACACTACAACCCACGGGTTGCCTCCCGCGAAGCGCTAAGTTTACCGTCGTCAGCCCGACAACACTTGGTATTAGTTTCATGGTGGTATGATGGAACATTTACCAAACGAGTTACCTAGATGCAATGAAACTTTACGGGTCCATGCCATATCCCTCTTTTCAAACACTTTATGAATATTAGTTTCCCTTATGCATAAGAAGTGTTTATGCTTTGAAACCCATACTCGTCTTTTCCTTTTTCTTCGGCTGGATGCACTACGAACCTGTTTCACACGGACCTTCTTTCTTGCATCCTTGATCAACTTACCACAATTTGGCACTCCATGAAAGTTCTTCTCTTCTTTGCGCAGGGGTTCTCTCAACTTACGAACTCCTACTCGTGCTTTCCTATGAACTTGCTCAAGAATAATATGAAGGAGTGCCTTGCTAGAGTTCTTGTTACACCACTCAAAAGCATAATGATTTTCTATTAGTAACAACCTTGCTTGTGTTTTCCCCTTGGTATAAGTTGAGTCACCCATACCAAAATTCTTGATTAATACTTGAAGCACATGTGGTGGGTTTGGGTCGATACGGGGGCCTTCGACTTCTTCCTCATTGAGATATTGTTGTTCTTTCAATGAATCTGAACACTCATCTTCATATGGTGAAAGAGCCAAAGAGTCCTTAACTTCATTTGATTTTGTATCCTCAACTGATGAAAGTGTTGTTTCATTTAAAGTTGGGAGATAAGGTGTGGTATTAGTCTCCACAACTCCCTCCCCAACTTTAGGAGGAACCAATTCTTCACGATCATCTTTAACCGGAAAAATGACATCATCGAATGAATTGTTATGAACATTAGTATTATATTCATCTTCTTCATCTTCATCTTCATCATCAAAATCAAATATGGTGACGCCATGAGATTCATATGTTTCTTGCCTATTAAATTGATCTGCCAATGGATCCACATGTGTCTCAAAAGCTGCAATACTAGCGTATCTTTTATTTTCCTCTCTATTGGATTTTATCATTGAAATGAGCATATCCAATTTTTGGTCAAGATACGAGAGATGGTTATCACCTTGTCCTTGGCCTTGATGATCATATTGTTGAGTCAGTCTCTGTGGTTGATTGAAGAAACCAGAGCTCTCATATGAAGGATGATAATATTGACCACCATATTCCCCTCGATACCTCGTGTAATCTTCCATCTCAATATTGTAATTAGCATGATATATGTTATGCTCATAATCATCATATTGAGATTGATAGTCATATGTCTCAAGTACTCGCTCCTTCCTACTTGCTTTCTCCTCCGGACAATTTTCATAAGAATGAAATGGATTCCCACAAGTCCAACATGAATCCATAGAAGCTCGATCTATGCGTGCGCATACACTAACCTGCACACTCACAACCAACAAAACAAACAAGCAAACAAAACAAGAGAAAAAGAAAAAGAAAATCTTTTTGTATTTTTACTTTTATTTTAATTTTTTTTTTAACTATTAACAAAAACTTAAACCAAAAGCGCACTCACTCCCCGGCAGCGGCGCCAAAATTTTGACCGAGTGTCGTTGTACCGATCAAAAATAAACCTAATTACCTTATACTAGATAGGGCAAGTGGGTATCGTATCCACGAGGAGTATGTGGTTTTAATTTAAGTTTTGGGATGATCACTGATCAATAAAAGTTTTGGTTTGTTTAATACTTAATAATAAAACTACTGATTAACTAGAAAGCAAATAAGTAATAAAAAGTAAATAAACAAATAAAAATTAAATAAGCAAATAAAAGCAAGAGTGTAAACAGTTGAGTAAAATGCAATCCCTCCCGGCTCCAGATATAATGATATGATCAAATTACGGATTAATTCTAATGTTTGCCTTCAAACCACATAGATATAGTTTTTATTAATTGAAAAGGATAATTTTGGGCACAAGTTATGTTTATCACACAAATCGTCTTAATCCCTAAACTAGTGGACTCGGCACAACTCGTTGACTAGCAATAACATGTCTTACAATAATCTTATCAATGAAGCAGGATGTAGCTTCTTTCGTATCTAAGTGTTTGACTTGTCAGCAAGTCAAGATCGAGCATCAGAGGGCTAGTGGTTTGTTGCAGCCCTTAGAGATTCCGACATGGAAATGGGATGAGATTTCTATGGATTTCGTGACAGGGTTACCTCTTACCAGAAGGAAGCATGATGCGATCTGGGTAGTCGTTGACCGGCTAACCAAGTCTGCTCATTTCCTACCCATTCGTGTAGATTATAGTGTCAGTAAGTTGGCGGAGTTGTTTTAGCAGGAGATCGTTAGACTGCATGGTATGCCGTCATCTATTGTTTCTGATAGAGATCCTCGATTCACTTCACGTTTCTGGAAAGGACTTCATAAATCTTGGGGCGCTCGTCTTAAGTTTAGCACGGCTTTTCATCCGCAGACAGATGGTCAGTCGGAGAGGACCATTCAGACATTGGAGGATATGTTACGGTCTTGTGCTTTGGAATGGACGGGTAGTTGGGACGAGTATTTATGCTTGGTAGAGTTTGCGTATAATAACAGTTGGCATGCTAGTATTCGGATGGCTCCTTTCGAGATGTTGTATGGGCGCAAGTGTAGAGCGCCGGTTTGTTGGAACGAGGTAGGGGAGCGTATTATTGAGGGTCCGGAGTTGGTTCAGATCACTAACAAAAAGGTAGCTGTTGCTAGGGAAAAGTTGAAGGAGGCTCGTGCTCGTCAGAAGAGTTATGCTGATAAGCATCGTCGTGACTTGGAGTTTCAGGTTGGAGATCGTGTATTCCTTAAAGTTTCGCCGTTTCATGGGGTTAAACGTTTTGGGATCAAGGGCAAGCTTAGTCCTCGATTCATCGGACCATTTGAGATTCTGGAGCGCATTGGAGAAGTTTCTTACCGTTTAGCTCTTCCGCCTCAGTTATCACATGTTCATGACGTCTTCCATGTATCTCTTCTGAGGGGATACAATTATCATCCTTTGCATGTGGTGTCTTATCCGCTTGATCAGATTCAGCCCGATATGTCTTTGTCTGAAGAGCCGGAAGCGGTTCTGGATCGTCATGAGCGAGTTATGAGAAATAAAGTCATTCCTTTCGTAAAGATTCTTTGGAAGAACCACCCAGAGCGCGAGGCTACCTGGGAAACCGAGGAGTCGATACGAGCCAGTTATCCTCACTTTGTATTCTGATCTGGTATGTCTCTGTTTTGTTTCCGTTCCATTTCATTTCTGATTCTTTGCAAATTTCGCGGACGAAATTTTCTTTTTAGAGGGGAAGAATTATAACGCCCGTAAAATCTAAAACGTATATTAAATTTTAACCTAAGCACTTATAAGATAATATTTCAACTCTAGGCAACATATTAAAACCATAAGACATATGTTATACATTTTTGAACTATGTCACATTTATAAAACTTGTTACACGCCCAAAATATTGTCCATGGGCCGAACCAAAAACTTATCTAAAGATATGATTGATCTAAGTATGGTATGTGTCTATTCACAATCACAAATATACGACATTCCTTGGTCAACCAAATCATATCACACGGTTTTCCTTCCTATCATTTATACCAATATCACAAAGCCTCTCAAAACACAACTCATAAAACCTAATTAACAAAGTGGCGGCACACATCTATTTTTCCTTCATTCGATCACAAATAAACTAATACGAAGGTTCAAGGGGACATGTACAAGGCTGTGGAAAGGTGACTGATTGTTGGGATTCTAGTTTAAAAGGGTGGTTCTGGTCGTGGTTTAAAGCTGGTTCGAGAAGGTGTTGGTTGTTTAGATTCAGAATTTGCTTTGGGTTTTCTTGGTTCCGTGTTCCTTTCCATTCGGTCATCTAAGGGTATTCGTATCATCCTTGATCTTTTGCTTTCATTTTTGATCCCACATGAATGTATAAACTATATCACATGAAAACATATGAATCGGCTTAAACCTTGAACATATATGCGTATAGATAATCACGAAAAGTATAAAGGTACATATCTTATGATTTCTATTCTGTTCGCTTTTCGAGTTCATTGGTATATATTTCGTTTTTAGTCATCGAACTATTCGTAAAACCATTGTTATTTTGCTCGTAAAAACTGGTTATAAAATTCAAAAGAATGAAATGGGATGATATGCATGGTCATACGTAAATGAAGGAGTAAATTGGTAGATGCATGAAATCACAAAGAAGCTCTCATGAATTAATAGAAATTCTCACTAATACACAATATGAAACAGTTGGTTTTCATGCATGTTATATGTTTCGAATCTCACATGAAATAATAAAAACTAGCTTGCATGAAATGATAATAACGACTATGTTAAATAGAGTTCTTTTTGGCTGTTTTGAATCTGAAATTATACACGTTGATTTGATCTATTTTGTTGCATGTTAAAACCTGGAATTTAATCTATATGATCATATTATTGTTAAAACAAATGGTGAGAATGGGTATATTTAAAAGTCACTTGAAACTATGGATATATATACGCGCCTACGATGTGTTTTGTGTCAACAGTTTGGAGTCGTGTATTACCTGTTTGTGTCGTATCTCGCGAGCTATTTTGAGGTCGTGTTTAGCGGCCCTTAGTCGATCTAATATTATCATATTACAAACTTTAAGAAACACGTTAAGATGCCGGCACACGGAAGCGTATAAAATGTAGACGTAAACCTGTTAATACGTTAAAATGAATGGGAAATAAACTGTTTGATAAGAAACCCATGCTACAAATAATTCTGCTGCTACGATAATATGCTCTAAATATCTTATATGTATGCATGCAATCCTTTTAAACAATGTGAAAATGGAACCCATGTGTCGACCTAATATAATACTAAAACAAGTTCTAAATATTAGTCTTACATAATTATATAAATCTTGGGTCGTCGCGGCATAAATATTAAGATCGTGGGTACGTTAATAAATTACATAAAATTATAATGACGGGGTCCAAAATTATTATATTAATATTAATTTATTGAAATAAACTTTAAAATAATTTTATATGACTTTTAATATTTAATTTTGATAATTTACATTTTAGACCCTAAACTTATAATGTTGACATTTTAAGACCCCAAACTATTATATTGGCCATTATAACCTTAAAGTATTAAATTACTAACTCAGGAAACTTACTAAATGAGGAAACTTTCTAAAAATAGAAACTTACTAAATATAGAAACCTGCTAAAAATAGAAAGTTACTTAAATGGAAAGGCAAGTTAAATGAGTAATTAAGAACCTATTATAATACTCTTCTACTCCTTTAGGTGTGAAGAAGGAGAGACTTTGAGCCGTTCCCCATATTCTGTGCTTGTTTCTGTTTTTGCTTTCGTCATAAGGTACAGATATTCTGCCCTTTTTATAAGGAGCCTTTGTTCTCTTATTTTGATTCGAATTAGGGTTTCCTAAGTCATTGCTATGTTCCCTACACTTTGATATGAACCTTTGGCATTTGAACCTTTGACATATGAACCTTTGATATGAACCTTGACATTTGGACTGTGATTATGACCATGTGAACCTTTGTTTTGATATGAACCTTTGACCCTTAACCCCAGTTTGATACCCGAGCCAAATGTGTTCCCTAGCCATGAAGGTAACATGGCCGTGTCTGTGATGCACCACTAGCATGACTAGTGTGTAGCCCTGGTGATTTGGTTACACCGTCCCCATTGTTATTGTGATATGCGCGCTTTATATTATTATGACTAATGTGATTTGTGTGGGGGGCGAATGGATGCATCCTAGTTTCGTTTGTGATATGTGATGTGATATGTGATATGTGGTGACTGATGATGGGTGCAATCCACGTCTTTCACAAAATGTGGGAGCTGATCACTCCAATATGATACATGAGGACACCCCTCATATTATCTGGTTACTAAAGAGGTATCCCCTCTAGATTGCTTCAGGATTGTGATATGTGATGTGATATGTGGGCTCGTGGTGGATTACTGTCCTAAAACCTTTACTTATATCTTATTCATTATGATGTACCTGTTCATCTCCATTTGTTTTCATTTCCATTTGATATTATATATCTGTTCACTGAGCTTTTTAAGCTCAGCCGCATTTCTTTTCCTGCGGCAGGTATCTAAGCTAGGAGCTGGGTTTTAGCTTTGGGATGAGAGCAACTTGTGTGAAGCTTAGACTTTAGACATTCTAGTCTTACCATTTGGATTTTGATTCTGTTATGCCATTGTTTGGGCATTTTGGATTTATGTACTTCAGCTTATTTCTGTTTTCACTTCGGGCATGAGATAGGTTGGCTTATTTTCCCTTTTATCAGTAATGTTATGAACTTATGATGTTTGGATTGAATGCTTGTTATCTGATGTGAAACCATTGTTGTGATATCTTTACCCTTGTCGGGTTGGGGTGTTACAATTTATGGTATCACAGAGCACCCACTGTCAAAAATTCCTCTATCTCCCATATAGCTGAGTGGATGATCCTGCACAAAAAGAAGAGAAATTAGTTTCTCTTAGGAACACAGACCTGAGTAGGCTTGGGTCCGCCTTGTGAATCAACATATTTAAAAGTTTTATATGAAACTGATCCACTTTTGCTTTGGGATTTATAGGTATATTCATTCTTGAATGGATCCCAAGACCAACATGCTGAGGTCTTAACAGCAGAACCCCCATTACCTTTTACAGCATTAGAATTTGAAGGTTGTGATGTATTCTTATGTATATTTCACTAACTCACACAATTTGTACGTACATAACAATGATCTTTAGGGTTCCTTTTATACACTAAGGAAAACCCTAATTACAAAACCGTGTATAAAGATAACAACGTATCTTTTATAAAGATAACTACGTATCTTTTCTTAACTTGTAGCTAACCGACTTCCTAAATATTCTGACCAGACTTAACAACTAAGTCAACCCGACTTAACTATGAACCAAACTTAACCATTACATTAACAGACTTAACTACAGACCAGACTTAACTTTGTAGTTACCAGACTTAAATCTGTTCTTCACTAAGTCTTCTCTCGTACCTTGTAATAATTCCCAACACTTTGGCATCAATTCACAATCTGATTATTCATCAGATGGATGTGAAGACAGCTTTCTTGAATGGTGAATTGGATGAGGAGGTTTACATGAACCAACCTCAAGGCTTCATCATGCCTGGCAATGAAAACAAGGTGTGCAAACTGATTAAGTCCTTATATGGACTAAAACAGGCACCTAAGCAATGGCATCAAAAATTTGATGAAGTGGTTTTATCTAGTGGTTATTCACTTAACCAGTCTAACAAATGTGTATATAGCAAATTTGATGAATCTGGTAAAGGAGTCATCATTTGTCTTTATGTTGATGACATGTTGATCTTTGGCACTGACCAAAATCAAGTTGACCAAACAAAGGAATTTTTGTCATCAAGGTTCTCCATGAAGGATATGGGGGAGGCTGATATTATCCTTGGTATAAGGATTAAACATGAAAGTAACAAGATTTCTATCTCTCAGTCTCATTACATTGAGAAGGTGTTGAGGAAATTCAATTACTTTGATTGTACTCCAGTGAGTACTCCTATGGATACGAGTGAGAAGCTCTTGCCTAATACTGGTAAGGCTGTATCTCAACTTGAGTATTCTAGGGTGATTGGCTGCTTGATGTATGCCATGACTTGTACCAGACCTGATATTGCATTTTCTGTGGGCAAACTGAGCAGGTATACTAGTAATTCGAGTGCTCATCATTGGCAAGCAATTCAGAGGGTACTGAAGTATTTGAAGAGAACTATGGATTATAGTCTCTCATATACTGGTTATCCTTCTGTATTAGAAGGGTACACTGATGCAAGTTGGATCAGTAACACTGAGGACAATTCGTCTACTAGTGGCTGGGTATTCCTACTTGGTGGAGGTGCAATTTCTTGGGCACCCAAGAAGCAAACTTGCATTACCAGTTCAACCATGGAATCTGAATTTGTGGCCTTAGCTGCAGCTGGTAAAGAAGCTGAATGGTTGAAAAACTTGCTTCTTGAGATTCCATTGTGGCCTAAACCTATAGCACCTATTTCTATCCGTTGTGATAGTGCTGCTACATTGGCAAAGGCTTATAGCCAAATATACAATGGGAAGTCTACACACTTAGGTGTCAGGCATAGCATGATTCGTGAGCTTATCATGAATGGGGTGGTATCTATAGAGTTTGTTAGATCTCAACAGAACTTAGCTGATCACTTGACGAAGGGTTTGGCTAGAGACTTGGTTTTAAAGTCTGCTAAAGGGATGGGTTTAAGTCCAACTTAGTCACTGAATGCTAAGACACCCAACTCCCTCCTGAGAAAACTTTGGAGCTGAGTTCAATGTGGCAAGCTGAACATTTAGTGGACTGGAGCACATGTTTTATTTACATCCCAAGGTTGTGCTCAGAACCTGCTGAAAGGAGGATGAAGTCTTTACTTCTCAATGGTTAATTTTCTTTGAAAAAGTGCTTAACAGGAGCATGATTAAAGATGAACCACCTATGTAAATGTTGAAGTTTTGCCGCTTCAGGAAGCTTTTGGACTTTTAGCTTTTACAACATTTATGAATTGGATATGGACACATGGCTTGTATAGTGTCAGGAGTATTTAAGTGTTTGAAAATGTATGTGTATTTTATCTTCAGGTATTCAAATGGGTTGAAGGGTTCAATTCTTAGAACACCCTGATTCTCGAATATTTGAACATGTAATGTACTAAGATGAGAATTCAATCTTCAAGATATTTTCATTTATGCATATATTTTGTTTTGTGTTTAATTTTCATGCAAAGGAAGTGAACTAAATTTGGGGAGGATTGTTGGAAAATTTAGTGCACTTGAGGGATTAATTCACACCTGGTAATGGGCAAGGAGGTACGGAGTGTACACCCATCAGGTCAATGTTTACCCTGACTCAATTGAAGTGGTTTGATAGTGTAAATGACAATGCTGCTGATGCAGTTGATTATGCTGTTAGCATTATCATTTCTGCTGCTAGCTTTATCTGTTTCTGCTGCTAGCTTCATTGCTGCTGATGCAGAACAATTCTGCTGCTAGCGTTATCAATTCTGCTGCTAGCTTTATTGTTTCTGCTGCTACAACAATAATGCTGCTGCTAAACTGATGGGCAATAGATTCTGCTGCTAGCACAATTTATTGTGCTGCTAGGCTTAAGATTCTGCTGCTGGTTATAACCACTGACTCCTACTATTATGGAAACTATTATGGTATAATTAATGGGCCGTTAATTATACATAATTCAATGGGCTAGGGTTTTGAGTAAACTCTATTATAAGTAGAGGTCGTATCATAACTGCATGGATATACAGAACACAAACCCTAAACACTTGAATACGATTTGGTTCTTGATTTGTGCCTAGAACAAGAACATCACTTGGTCTTATCCCATAGAGATATTCGTGAAACCCAGGCATAGGGTCGAATAGTTTCTATTGGAAAGTGATTACACGATTTCAAGTGAATATCCGGTACCTTGTTTGATTATCTTAACCCTGTTCTGGGAACACAATGACACCAAACGAAACCAACAAATTCAACATACTTTCTGAATGCTTGTGGTGGACACTTCGTAAAGGAGTAGAACTTCTCATTCTTGTCTGGATCGGAAGGTTATCTGGCCCTCGAAAGCACATAAGCTTGATTCTGCAGTTCATATTGAAGCGTTACAACATCTACTAAAGGTAACCAATATAGTAAAGCAAATCTTCGTAAACTTACCAGAACATATATGATCTTTTAGGAGAGGGATTTTTAAAATAATCACGCCATTTGCCAATGAAAGGTAACTCAGCAGGATCCAAGTCTGGAAGTTCCCAGTCTTGAAGGGTCTTGATTATTTCCGTAGTCTCACCGATGAGTTGGACTGTAGCATTGACACTAGACTCCCTTTTCTCTATCACAGTGTCATGAAGCGAAAAGTGTACCGCTTTTAGGGGGTCATTTAAGCCCTAAATCGTATTTATTTGATCAAATATTGCCCTAAATCGTTCCTTTTGTCATTTTAGGTACTTTTGAGGAGAAATCTGGAAAAGGAGGCATTTTGGACGTTTTTGGAGCATAAAAGTGAAGAAAACGACAAAGTCTCAAAAATCGGCTAAAAGTTACTCTTGACGGCGTCACAATTTACTCTGGACGGCGTCATGCTTTGGCAAGAAAAGTTGGACGTGAAATTTACTCATGATAAGCCAGTGAAAATAGCATGTGAATTCTGACGGCGTCACGCTTTAACTTGATCAAGGGCGTCACGGCTTAAATCATAAGGGGACGGCGTCACGTTCATGGTTCGACGGCGTCAAGCCTTGATAAGCCAGAATGGATTTTTGAAGAGCTAAAGAGGGACGGGGTCAAGAAGGTCATCCGGGAACCCTAGAAGCGGCGAGGTGACGGCGTCACACTCCATAAGGTGACGCCGTCAGATCCAAAAATCTATATATAGTTTTCTAATCTTTTGTCATTAGAGAGAGCTTAGTGTGTGGAATTTTGGGATAAAACCCTAGGACGAATTCAGCTACTTTTTCAGGGCTTTTTGCCTTGAGATCTTCCATGTTTCATTGAAAGATAAGTTATCAATTAATCATTCAATATGTCTATGTGTTGTTTGATTCTATCTTATTCTTGTCTTTTGTTTAACATGTTAGGCTAAATTTATCTTGTGTTTGCTTAGATCTAATGAAACCTAGCTATTGATTATTGGTTGTTAGTGTGTTGTTAGTTGTATTGGATGATTGTTTATCTATGTTAGGCTTAAGAAAACTGGCTAACTTCCTATTCGGTAACTTGCTTGAACGTCTTAAGAAACATGAACCAAACGCGTACTAAAGGTTTTTATGGTTGTATTTAATGCACAAGCGAATTCTAGTGATCCCATGTTAGGAGCTTCCTAGCCGGCTCGACATAGGAGTGAAGTAGGAGCTTGTAGAGTTGGGGAAGTAAGTACGCCACCCCACGAATGGTATTAAGGAATACACCCGTCATCCACGCGACTAATACACACTAATTAACCGGTAAAAGATAGTTAGGGAGTAAGGAAATCTAAGTAAACACATTTCTCTACACATAAGTTTCTCACCACATTTCATTTTTGTTATTTTATTTTATTTGAATCCGTAGTAATTTTGGGTTAGTTGACTAGCAACTAATTCCGCCCACTCCTTCAAACCCGAGATTTTACTTGCTTTCATAAAAACTATAAAAACATAAAAAAAGAATCTTCCTCAACCCTTAGACCTAATTAGAGTAGCCTTTCATACCTAACGAACACTATTCCCTGTGGAGAACGATCAATCCCCCGTACTTACCACTACACTATACTACATCGGTCAGGTACACTGCCTGGTGGGGTTGTAAGCCTCTTGAGATCCCTCGAGAGGTAAAACCTGTTGTAAGGTTACAAAACCACGCAATCAAGTTTTTGGCGCCGCTGCCGGGGAATAGTTATTGTTTAGGTTGAATTTTTATTTCTATTAGGTCTACTCACTAGATTCCTTTCTAGTGAGGTTTTTATTTTATTTTTCTAGGTTTTCTTTAGTCTATCTATTTTCTTCGTGTCTTTGTTCGTAACCATACCATCCGACATCATGGAAGATGGTAATATCCTTAACCCCCACAACCCACCACCACAACAACCACAACCACCTCCTAGAGCCCGTACTTTAGGAGAGTATTCCCGTCCTAGCCACCATGGCTATCGAAACACCATTGAGCTCACTCAAGGAGCCAATATTACACCCTTGCGATCCGACACCATCCGGTTGGTGCAAAGTGGATGCGCATTCCATGGACTTCGTTCTGAAGATCCTAATCAACATCTCAAGGACTTTCTTAAAATCGTTGATTCTATAGACCTTGATGTTGCCACTCGAAAGACGACCCGATTGCGTCTCTTCCAATTCTCTTTGCGGGACCAAGCTAGTCAGTGGCTAGAACGTCAACCCGCAGGATCCATTACCTCTTGGGATGATCTCACCACTCGTTTCCTTGCTCAGTTTTTCCCACCGGGAAGAACTACCAAGCTAAGGAATGATATCTTGATGTTCCAACAACGTCAAGGCGAAACTCTCTACGAGGCATGGACTCGATTCAAGGACTTACTCCGAAAGGTCCCTCACCATGGCATGGATCCTTGGCTACAAATCCAAATCTTCTATGATGGTGTCAATCATCAAACTAGAAGAGCCATAGATTACGCCGCCAATGGGAGATTGAGCAGGCTCAGTGTCGATAAGTGCTGGGAAGTCATTGAGGACTTAGCACAGTACGAAGAAGAAGAATGGGATGACTCAACATTCTCGGAAGAAGGGATTTTAAATTGCATGGGTGCAACCCAAGAACAGCTGTTCGCAAACATAAAAAGGCAGGTTGAGAGCTTAATGAAAGCTGAGATACCTACGGCTGATAAAAATCCCGATGAGTGCGTGAACACAATTGGTAAACATACGTTTCACCAATTCTCACGACAGGATGAATTTGAAGGGATAATGCTAACTTTCGTGAACAACCAAGAGAGACGCATCAAGGAATTAGAAACTCACTTGAAAAACACCCAAGATATGTTCATGGAACTAGCAGAAAAATTCATCTCGAGAATAAAAGAGAAAATTAAGAAAGAAGCCGCACACAAAAAGATCGAGAAGATCTTTGAACTCCCGGTCCCTAATGAACCATACAACGAATGGGATGATGAAACCCCTCTCCCCGAGCCTTCACTTTTAAAGCCCTCTTATCTATTTGGATCCTCTCGCGAGAAAAAGAATTCTCAAGATCGTAGCATTTTCGTGGGGAGCATGGTTGTCACGCTCCCTAACTTTCATGAGGCTAGGAAACGATCTTTTGGCTTTAAGCCAGGTGTGAGAAGAACTCAATTAAAACACACCATCATTTCGAAAACCCCCTGGAAAAGTTCCTCTCACTCCCTGAATACTCGCCTTGATGGAAATTGGGACCCGAATAAGACGTCAACCAACCCTTTTCAACATTTTACTACACCCCGTGACAGTAACAAAACATTTGACCCAGGAGGAACTTGTTAACGAGACTAGCTATCAGGATTATTGACCCTGACTAGCTGCTCTCTTAAAGTACGAGGGGCTCATTTGTAAACTGGCACAAAGTAGCAAAATACGCTAATCTGACGGCGTCAGAATTTGAACGTGACGCCGTCACCCCGTCTGCACAGCAATAATAACTTTAATTCCATCACTTTCATCACAAACCCCACAAACCATATCCTCTCCAACCCCACCTTCGAATTTCCAGGATCAAATTCACCGACTTTCATCATCAATTTCCACGTGGTAAGTAATTTTTATTCATTCTTTTCGTTTCAATTACTCATAGGATTTGTCAATTTCGAAAACCCTCTACTCATGATATCCTAGGGTTGATTCATGCTTAGAACTCATAATGTCTTTTAATTAGTGTTATTTTAGCAATGATTAAAAGCATGTGATTATTAGCAATCAAATGGGTTAATTCATTAATAGGGTGGCCACGAATTTGAACCATAACCTGTGATCCAATCACCCATTTTTCTGCAAAAAGTGGTGTGTGGTTATTGAGCCTGAAGTTTGAATATTGATTTTTCCCTCGTAATTATGGATTTGAACACTGGTCGAATCTGACGGCGTCACATATCAAAGCGTGACGGCGTCAGACCTGTCTGATGCGCCACCAAATCTTTAATTCACATATTAACACTTGTATTCCTCCTGTTTTGTTCCAGATAATGAGTAAGCGTCAAAGACCCAGCCGAGGAAGTTCTTCCCGATCTCAACAAGAAAACTTTGGGGATACGGTCCTCAGTTGGGGTGTCTTTGACAACGATGCTGCTACAAGCAAATATGCACAATTGTTACTACACAAGGTCGAGAATGGAGCAGTGGTTGACTGGGGCTTTCTGAGGAGAGTAGGTCTTGAGCAGACTTTTCTCCAAAGTTTTCAGACGGATGGGTTTACCGGCCCCCAGTGGGAAAGACTGTTTAAGATTCAGGAGCCAGTATATGAGGAGTTGGTACGGGAGTTCTTTGCCACCTTTCATTTTGATATGGCTGAGGCAAGGACCGATGTGGGCGGTACCACGATCTATTTCAGGCTGGGGGGTGAGCTAAGGACGTGTTCTGTTACTGAGTTTGGGTGGAGACTGGGGTTATATGATCAGCATGATACCATTCAGGCAGGGTTCATGCAGAGGTTGTTGCATGGGGAGTCGATGAAGAATGATTTTAGATGCTCTATTTTCTGGCAGACTATTGGGGATGGGGTGTATACCTCGACCACTGTAGCATCCCAAATCAGGGATCCTAGGGTTCGGTTGACTCATCGTTGCCTCACCTACAGCTTGACAGGGCGTCACAGCTCTCACCACCGTGTCACAGCTTCTGATCTCTTCTACCTGTACACCATCTACTATAATGATGTTTACTGCAACATCCCGTTTTGGGTTGCTAGCTTTATGCATGGTGGAGTTGGGGAGAGGGAAGGAGACAGGATCTATGGTGGGATGTTCATCACCCGACTGGCCCAGTCTTATGGAGTCCTCAGGCCCGAGGTCATGAGGTATTTGAGTGGTGATAAATGCAGGACGGTGAAGGAGAGGTCCCTGAAGCAGATGGAGGTGATTATGGAGATGCATGACGGGTCCTTTATGTGGTATCACCCAGTTGGAGCTGAGGATGATGATGATGAGGATGATGAGGAGGAGGAGGAGCCCCAGCAGCAGCAGCATGAGGGGTATGAGGCCGGTACAGCTGATTACTACCGGCATATGAGCAGGGGGGACTGGCAGGCTCACCAGGGGACCTGGATGGGCCAGGTTGATGCTTGGAGGACCAGGGCGGACGAGAGGTTCGACTGGATGTATGATCACACGGTTCGTCAGATGCAGCATCTATCCACACGTGATCAGTTGGACCCGCATCTGCAGATTGACCCTTTCCCGGGTCGTGAGCAGGATTACCCTCCATACGGGTACTACGGGCATCTTCCTCCTGGCTATGACTATCGCCAAGGACCCCCTCACCAGTGATGTTGTGATTTGATGTTTTGTTGTTTGAACAATTTGATATTTGGTTGTATGTGTTGAAACAATATGGTCTGTAATAATTTAGGGAAGGCATCTGTTTGCCTTAAAACATTTGTTACATTGATTTTATTTATCGCATGCTAGCCTCATTTGATTGTTATTTTATTTGTTTTGTGTTTGTTTATTTATTTGTTTGATTTTATTTTCCGTATGTGTGTTTAATTTTTATCATTATTGATTCATGTTCAAAAGTAAATTGTGAAAATGCTTTATGTTGTTTTTAACTTCGTCTTAACTACATATAAAGGTATTTTGCAAAAGATAAGTGTAAGGGAAATCTAAATCGGTTTATTAGAACACAAATGAACATGAATCGTAATAATAATAAATTAGCATACATATTAGTGTTTGTTTGAGTCAAATGCTTGTATCGAGTCATAATGATGTTTTGCAGGATTTCCAGGAAGTAAGGTAAAGGTTTTTCCAGAAATTTTCCGGAAACTAAAAATGAAAATTTTTGTCAGGTCATTTCCGACGGCGTCAGGGGTTATAACCTGACGGCGTCAGATTTAATTTCCAGAAATTTTTGAAAGTTTTGTTTTCATAAAAAGTTTTATTAAAATCTCCAACTTATAATCTCCAGGAATCTGCAAAATTATCATTCCACAAGCATTATATCCTTATATATAGATTTTTCCCGCCGATGTTATGCAGGTTTTCGTGTTTGTTTTCTCAGGTTTAACAGGTTATTTTGGACAAGGAGATGTTTTTGGAATCAAGCTTATGGCGATGCATTAGTCATGGAGCTTCAACATTCTCTTTGGAGGAAGATCTAACCGTGTTACTTCATTATCCACCGAGCGAATCAGGGGAGTATTTGATTTCATTCTTTTACTTTATGCTTTTACATCTTGTTATTTGAACATTGGGGACAATGTTCATCTTAAGTGTAAGGGGGGGGGGGTAAAAGTACGATTTTAGAGAATGCTATTACGCTTGATTTTTGTTTGTTTAATAGTAGATGTGTAATAAAACTGAGAGAAATACTTGTTAAGGTAATTTTAATGCCAAATTTAAATTTTTTTACAACATATAGGAGTGAAACTTTGATCTTAATGAGCGTCTCACGGATAGGAGTTATATGACTAGCACAAAAACCGTACCACTAAAAAATTTTCCACCCCCAAATATGTGAGGTTCGCCCCTAGAATTGGTAGGAAAAGCATTTATGCTATGATGTGTGTACCGGTAGCACTTAGATTCTAGAACTTGCGTTAGGACCATTCCGAGGCCACAAGTGAGACTACATTCGTGTAGTTAGATTTACTACATGATAAGAGGCATTAGGATTAACCCATTGTTTTACACCTGTGTTTTTGTTATAATTACGTTGGCTACATTGGTCAAGTAATTCTCCCACACCCTTTGCGTTGTACTCATTTTTAGTACACGATACCCCTAGTACACCCCTCAGAGCCTATCTTTTCGTTTCGACTTTTAAGCATTTTACTTAAAGGAAGAATTTGTTACACCCCACTAAAATGTACACCCAAATCGCCTTAGCCTACCTTGTATGCACTCATCTTTAGTGCATTATTGTTACAACATTTGTTTAAACCCAAGTTAATTATCTAATTGATTACATGGTTGCTAAGTCGAGTCATATCCTTGTACATATTGTTTTGGGACGATTGGGACTCATGGGTAAAGTACTAGTGTAATGGAGTAATGGGGAAGAACATTATTTATTACCCCCATATGTGCTAAATATTTTAAAAAGTACTCCAAGTTTTTCGATTATCTTAATTCGAGTCATTAGAATAGTTATTTGTAAAGTTATGTAAAAGTTCAAGTGTAAGGGGAATGCAACGCCCCTATGATGTATTATTTTGGATGGTAGGGCAAAAAAAAAAAAAAAAAAAAAAAAAAAAAAAAAAAAAAATCAAGAAAAATACAAAAAAATGAGAAAAAGAAAAGTAGAAAAAACATACGGACTACCATCCCGTTTTATTTTATGTTTGTTTTATATTTTTTGTTATTTTGTTATTTCGTTTCTAGCTTAAGATCGAGTCTAGTCTTGGCTTAGCAACATTGTATAGTACATGTAATTGATCAAGATTTTTAACTCGCCACCAGTAAAATATCCTTTATCCAACAAAACCGTGTTTTCCTTTTCCCTACACCTAAAGTTATAACCCATTTAAAAGCCCTCTTTGATAGTTTATCTTAGGTGCTTACGCCTAGTGGAGGAGGTTTTCGATCCTTTCCCAAGCCTATGGTAATCTATTTGCTATGACAGGTAGTGAGAGATATTTTCCGTTTTCATTTATGAGATTTATTTTGATGACACTTGAGAGATGTGAGTATCTAAACACTACTTGTGAGGTGCTAGTTTATAATCTCCGTGCTTATTATGATTGAAGTGGAACGATTATTTGTTGTAATTACTTTTATGTTAGCATTAAATGACCCCTAACTTGTATTTTGATTAGAATAAAAGCGCATTTGCTTGAGGACAAGCAAATCTCAAGTGTAAGGGTATTTGATGAAGCGAAAAGTGTACCGCTTTTAGGGGGTCATTTAAGCCCTAAATCGTATTTATTTGATCAAATATTGCCCTAAATCGTTCCTTTTGTCATTTTAGGTACTTTTGAGGAGAAATCTGGAAAAGGAGGCATTTTGGACGTTTTTGGAGCATAAAAGTGAAGAAAACGACAAAGTCTCAAAAATCGGCTAAAAGTTACTCTTGACGGCGTCACAATTTACTCTGGACGGCGTCATGCTTTGGCAAGAAAAGTTGGACGTGAAATTTACTCATGATAAGCCAGTGAAAATAGCATGTGAATTCTGACGGCGTCACGCTTTAACTTGATCAAGGGCGTCACGGCTTAAATCATAAGGGGACGGCGTCACGTTCATGGTTCGACGGCGTCAAGCCTTGATAAGCCAGAATGGATTTTTGAAGAGCTAAAGAGGGACGGCGTCAAGAAGGTCATCCGGGAACCCTAGAAGCGGCGAGGTGACGGCGTCACACTCCATAAGGTGACGCCGTCAGATCCAAAAATCTATATATAGTTTTCTAATCTTTTGTCATTAGAGAGAGCTTAGTGTGTGGAATTTTGGGATAAAACCCTAGGACGAATTCAGCTACTTTTTCAGGGCTTTTTGCCTTGAGATCTTCCATGTTTCATTGAAAGATAAGTTATCAATTAATCATTCAATATGTCTATGTGTTGTTTGATTCTATCTTATTCTTGTCTTTTGTTTAACATGTTAGGCTAAATTTATCTTGTGTTTGCTTAGATCTAATGAAACCTAGCTATTGATTATTGGTTGTTAGTGTGTTGTTAGTTGTATTGGATGATTGTTTATCTATGTTAGGCTTAAGAAAACTGGCTAACTTCCTATTCGGTAACTTGCTTGAACGTCTTAAGAAACATGAACCAAACGCGTACTAAAGGTTTTTATGGTTGTATTTAATGCACAAGCGAATTCTAGTGATCCCATGTTAGGAGCTTCCTAGCCGGCTCGACATAGGAGTGAAGTAGGAGCTTGTAGAGTTGGGGAAGTAAGTACGCCACCCCACGAATGGTATTAAGGAATACACCCGTCATCCACGCGACTAATACACACTAATTAACCGGTAAAAGATAGTTAGGGAGTAAGGAAATCTAAGTAAACACATTTCTCTACACATAAGTTTCTCACCACATTTCATTTTTGTTATTTTATTTTATTTGCATCCATAGTAATTTTGGGTTAGTTGACTAGCAACTAATTCCGCCCACTCCTTCAAACCCGAGATTTTACTTGCTTTCATAAAAACTATAAAAACATAAAAAAAGAATCTTCCTCAACCCTTAGACCTAATTAGAGTAGCCTTTCATACCTAACGAACACTATTCCCTGTGGAGAACGATCAATCCCCCGTACTTACCACTACACTATACTACATCGGTCAGGTACACTGCCTGGTGGGGTTGTAAGCCTCTTGAGATCCCTCGAGAGGTAAAACCTGTTGTAAGGTTACAAAACCACGCAATCACACAGTTTCATGACATTTTGTAACTATGACTTGGGGTAAGTTGGTGAGACAAGCAGCCAGTATATCAGCAATCATTGATGATAATTCAGTGAATATAAGTCCTCTTGGCTAAGCTCATCAATGTTGGTGTGGTAGGAAAGAAGGATTGATTCGGTGATTCGATACATTGAATTTGCGCAAATAGACCGGTAGATGGAATTATCATTTGCGCTTCTAATATCTATAGCGTGCACTTCACTGACCATGTTTTTAGCTGTATTCTTGAACCATTGCAGAATCAATCCTGCTGTGTTCACTTTAGGAGCATGGTTTTTTAGATTCTCTCCTACCCATTTGTTGGAGACTTCAACTTCTAGCCACAACAATCTAGCTGCCTTTTGAATGCTTACATACTCATCGGTAGCATTGAGACTTTCTTCCACAAGTGTGACATATGTAAGACCTTCACTCACACTGCTTAGCAACCTATCAACTATGTTGTTCTGTATTTTAGGTAGAGAAATGGCGATGGCTGTCAGGGTTACCAAGGGTAAGCTCCAACAATCCAAATAAGCTTCTGCAAATAAAAGTGGAACATGAAGGCTGTCATACTTTCCAACTCCTTCAAAACCTTTAGATTCTCTTAGAAGCTTCACGAGATTACAGGGTTGTTCTTCTTCAGCCTTTTTGATCAAGCGGTTCACAGATTTTGAAATGCTTTTTAATGTTCTCTCCGACAGCTCCATATCGTCTTGCAGTTGCAACACATACCGCCTAAGATCGTTAAAGGTCTCTTGTTGTTCAGAATTTTGTCCCAGGACAATACTTGAGGCACTAAACATGGCTTTAAAACACTTCCAACACCGAATATAAAACAAAACGCATATCACAAAGAAAATTGGGATCAGCGCTATCATCTTCTGAAGTCCTATACAAATGATAAGAAATATGACTTTGAAATTCTGGATGACAATCTTGATTTTGCGACTACTGATTGAGAATGGTATGCTACTCTGTTTCCAATCATACAGCTTCTGAGTCCAGTAGCTCTCTACTTTAAATACCTTAATATGGTTCCATATCCATTTTATGTCCATATCCATTTTATGGACAACTTAAAGCTCAATGCTGCATAACATCTAGAAAGTGGTGCAATTGTTCCTACTAGAATGCCGGTTAATTGTATCACGATAATTACTGGAATTGACCATTCATAATTTGATCTCCACCCTTTATAATAGCTTCTGTTGGATCGAAATACAAAAATAGTTTTGGCAGCCATGTAAATCAAAATACAGATATGCATGACAGTACTAGCAACGCATATTACCCCAGAAGCAGAGGTAGTTGCAGAGCAAGCTGTGATGAACTGAGGGCTGCCTGTTCCTGCCATGATCCAATGGTTTTTCACATGCTGCTTTAGCTTCTCAACAGTTAATCTTCCTGGTTGTTGTAACTCTAGGTCCTTCAAAGCAGTTTCGACTTTAGAATCGTTTGACCTGAACATGTGTGTATTATCAGCAAGATGAGTTGCATAGTCACATAAAACAATGCTATTATCTTATAACGATTATAAAACGCTTCAATTTCTCCAATCACACCCGTATATATTTGAATGCAAACATTCACAATCAAGGTGATTACCAGAATATCCAAAGCTATGATGTTTGTGAGAAGTTCCTTGCTATTCATGGCTGCTAAAGAAGGCAATAAATTCGCCATCATGGTGCATATAAAGGACATGCTTCCGAGTTTTGCCAATTGATCCAAATATTCTGGCAATGGATTACTTAAATCCACAGGTAGCTTCATAGCAACAGCTATCACGGTGAGAGAAGCAACATTCAAGGTGAATGTTTTACATGGAAACCATAGTTTTCAGTTTTTAAAACCATGTATTAAATCAGCTACCATTGCTAGGATGCAAAAGAGAGATGCTACCGCGATATACATACCAATCCATGGCATAGGTTCGCTGAATCTATTTTGTAGAACTTTCTCATACTCCAAACAAGATCGAAATTCATCCGGAATACCCGAAGCAGTGTGAAAGTTACAAATGTTGTCTGTCCAGTTGAAATAGTCTATAGTTTGGTTCATCGTGGGGAAATAAATTGGCGATTTGTGACAATTTAAATAGGAGCAGGAAGATGGTGTAGATTTTGATAATAGCAGGATTTGTCTTCAGAAAGACTTAAAATTGGTGGTGAAATTGCGAATGAAACTTCCAATGACTTTGCAACAAAATTTGGATAGGAAGACTCTCTTTGTGATTGCACTATATATAATTCATCCATCATTTGGCCCACCCGTGAAAGGTTTAAGAGTGACAAAATGAAACTTCGACTAACTTTCCAACAAATTTTGGACAGGAAGACTCCGTGTGTGACTGAAACAACACCACTAATTACGTAGACTTTGTGAATTGTGATTGCACCATATATACATCCATCATTTGGCCCACCTGTGAAATGTTTCATTATCTGGGAAATAAATAAATTTTTTAAGCAGCAAATATTTTATTATCACAAAAATCCTTTAGGGAGAAGCTATAGGGATACAACTAAAAAAAACAAGCACCAGTTAGGGATGCAAGAAATAAACGGATTCGTAACCCACCGGGAAATAAATCACTACAAACGGAGTTGAACACAATTTGTGATTGCTTGATAACTTATCAGTATAAGCTCCCATTACTTAAAATTTGAACATAATTTGCATTACAATGCCATAATTTAAAAATGTATCAGTGCAAGACATTAATTTTTATTACAATGAGTATAAGCTAATGATTTATGTGCGTGTCACATTACCATCCTCAAAATCCCATTACTTTTTTTGGTTAACGACAAGGAAAGGTAAAATGATGGTAAAATTGTGTTAAGGGGTATATGGGTGAGTTCAAATAGAGTAATCATAGCCGGTCATTTTTTAATGAAAAGTAAAAATCCTAGTTTACATCGTATTTTTAAGTAAAAATATCTTGCAAACAATGAATCGTTAAACGATAAAAAATACATATCGCGACGAGAATTCTTTTAATCTTTCAAAAAAAAAGGCACATCGATATATTTTTGACAATTTTCCCCTTTTTTTGGGTTTAAAATATTACGCGATATGGCATCACATGTGATTTGTGATGTGAGTTTTCAAGTTCAAATCACAGATCACATTTGATATCTTTGGGGGTAAATTTCAACACACACTAAAAAACTCGGATAAAAAGTTTTTCAAAAGTATATAGAAGTGTCATTTCTGATGAAAAATTATTTTAAACCCGACACGATAGGCCATTTTTAAGGATTTGTAGAGCAATTATTGATAATGGTAGAGGTACTATGACTATTGATGATGGGGCGATGAAGCACATTTACTATGCTAAGCAAAGGGGCAAAGTAGTGGAGGAAGAAGGATCGGATGACGAAGATTGGCTTGATTGTTTTGAAGTGGGAAGAGATAAAGATGGAAATCTCAAGTATGGACCGGTTGCATCGTCGTTTTTGGAGATTGAGGGCGACATGGAAAGGGCTCTAGCAATGGAGGCCTATTTTAATACCTTCAAAAACATCATTGTGTTCAAGAAGCTAATTGATTTATTGGGTTCTTTGCCCATTCAACTCAAAAATATTGAGTGGGAATCGGAAGGACCATGTACCTATCGCAAAGTTGACGGTGATGACAATTGGCATGCTAAGTTTGAAATTTTGAGCCCAAATGGTGGAAGTTCACAAGGGGATTCAAAACAAAGGCTACCACTCGAAAGCTTTCCGAAAAATTTCATTCGGAAGACACCCTAAATTTTGTGATCGTTTGGAATTTATCTACTTATCTACTTTTTATTATTTTTCATGCATTTAGACTATCTATTTCGAAGTTTGGTTTATTTCTTGGTTAATTTTTGGTTGATTATCATGATTCATGAACTATTATGTTTTTTCGTTTAATTTGGTTATTTGGTAATTTTATATATTTAAGAGTAAACTCCAAAATACATCCCTGTGGTTTGGCCAATTTCGCACGATACATCCCTCCCGAAAAAGTTGCAACATACACATCCCTCCGTTAGTAAAAGTCAAACACAATACATCCACGAGGACGAACGGTGCAAAGATTGTGTCGTTAAATTGGACACGTGGCAGTTATCTCAAGAGAGGGTATTTTAGTCCTTTTATAGTTCCATCTGCTTCACCAAGTCTTTCTTTCGGTATGTATGAAACCCACCATAAACACAAATAAAGAACACTAACACAAATCCAAACCACAAATCCAGATCCAGACCACAAATCATAAACACAAATCAAAACACAAATCAAAAACACAAATCCAAACACAGATCCAGACCAGACCAGACCACAAATCAAAAACACAAATCATAAACACAAATCAAAACACAGATCCAGACCACAAATCAAAAACACAAATCCCATCCCCAACAACAACGAACCAATCATCTAACTTTATCACTCCACAACAAAACTCTCGAACAACAATCCACCAAATAACCATATTGATTGTGTGGATGATTTGGGTGGTCTTGGGTTATGGAAGATTAGATCCATTGTTAGAGAGATGAAGAACTAGAGAGAGGTAAGGGAAAACTTGGATAAGATTAGATTGTAGGTGAAAAATACACAAGAGTTCCACCCTTCCCATGTGTGGGAAGGGGTTTATATACTTACTACTATTTGTGCCCCTAGTGGGCTGTGGAGTGAGCTGACAGTGGGGAAAGCCCCGACCCACTCCACAAATATAGATACGACTAATCTAATAAAACTAATAATACTAATAATACTAAGCTTATATAAATAAGCCTACGAGCTATGTGATATGCTAAATAGATACTCGGGGTGACCGAACCTTCATATGAATATTTATATTCCTAACAATCTCCCCCTAAGGGAGGTCACCCCGGAAATAATAATTTGAATTCTAGCATTCTTTCTTCTGAACTTGTCTTTATAGCTCGTAGTCTTTGATTCTTCAATGTCTTTAGTCTTTGTGCCTTCAGCAGTAATGATTTGATGACTGATTGATTGTCTTGGATGATCTTTGAGTATTCTTCGACTTTATCATCCAACATTTATTTCCAAGTCATCTTTCAGCAGTATGTTTCCATGTGATGTGTAAATCTTTGAGCCGACATGCTCACACTATTTGGTGTCATGATCTTTAGCATCAGAGTTTGCAGAAGCCGTGTTAAAGGTCTTTTAGGTTGATCATGACTTTGTTGAGTTACAGTGATGATGTAGTGTGAGCATGTGGTAGAGGATTGGCATCTTTTCTGCAACCAGCTACAACAGCAACCAGCTACAGCATTCCACAGCTACAATCGCCAGAAGTTCCTGCATACGACAGTTAGCAACAAATCGACCGGTACTTACAGGTTCGGACTTCGAGATCGTTAACAACATAGTGTGAAAACTCTCTCTAATCCTTACCAAGACCGTTCCTAATCGAAAACCCACAGAGGGCTTTTTAAGATCGAACCGTAGCACATCAACGATTAGGTGAGTCGCTGGAGATCACTCCACGACTGTAGACTGTTAGAAACCGCCGTGACCACCAGGCGTAATCCATAAAGAATTACCGAAGTGACCTGCTTTCAGGGCTGTTTGATGTTGACCCTGGCAGGAATTTCCATTCAATCATTGAGAATTACATTAGTAAATTCCCTCATAAATGTTCTGGCAGATTGCTAAGATCTGCGTAGGACTCATAAGTTTACAACTGGTGTCCTTAATGTTGAACAACCAGTGTAGAAATAATTCATGTCCCTATGAGATCTTATTATGCATCTCGTGGCTCTAGACTCAATAGTGCGCTTTGATTTAGTGAGTGGAGGCTGGAGAGGACTGCCACCTTTTCAATATCATCTAACTCGGAGTGAGAGAGACGATAGGAATGTATTGAGCTCCGTGACAATTGAAACAAGAATCCTTTGAGGGACCTTGAGTGGCTAGGGAGGGTTGTGCAGCGTATCACTGGGTCCATGATACTTTGTCTTCAATGCCAGCAATCAACTATGTGATTCTGACAGCATATGTATTGACCCGGTTTCTGCCTAAGTTGTAAGGAGGGCTATTTCTTTTCACCCTTTATCTTTACAATACTTTTTCATTCTTCAACCCCTTCAGTGCTTACCGAGACTTCATTACTAGTACCTTGTTGGGTTTGTTCCAGTACTAGCTACATCTCAGTCGGCACTCTTCCCTTAATCACACTTTTCTCCTTTTTAATCATACCTAAGGACTTCTACACTAACTAGTGGATTGTCCCTGGGTAGATCCCTCCGGCTCTGGCAGGATCGTGGGAACTTGAGCCTAACCTAACCATCCTTATAACTCCATGCATTAATTAAAATGGTCGGTCTTTGGTGTACTTCCACGATAGCCATAAACCAAATCTTTGAAAAATCTCTCAAAGTGTTCATGATTCTGAAACACATTTTTGCAAACACTTGAGAGTTTTATATTTTTCAAATGCTCCCCCTCAACATGTGCTCGAGTGATAGTTTTATAAATTTGCACATGTTAGGTAGAGCTCGCACTTTTTGAATTGATCCACTTTCAGTGAACATGACCGATTCGAGACACGCTTACATCACTAGTTAGACTAGCTTGAAATTATTACCCGGCCTAGTCAAGTCCACAAAAAATTTCTCGAAACGGTACACTCTACTCAGACACATCCTTTTCGAGACACGCTTACATCACTGGTTAGACCAGCTTGAAATTATTACCCGACCAGGATATGTCCTTTCGATCAATGACAGTATAGGTTTCGTCAATTCATTGGTTAAGTCTGAGTCACGATCTCATGCTATGCCAAATCCTTTTTGTCCATTCGCTCCCCCTCAATATGTGCATCGATATACGAAAGAGTTTAGCACATATGGGAGAGCCTAACATTTAAGTCCAAAAACATCACATTTTCATCAGGTTTCATATTTAAATCACATTCTCTCCCCCGATCAAAAATTTCAAACCTTTTGAGATTTGTGATCCCAATTGATTTAAATAATTTAGAAAACATGGGAGAAAATGTGGTCAGGTTTAACATGTTATGATGATGAAACATACTTTGCTCCCCCTTAATCTAAGAGGGAGATTCACTGCTTATTTTGCACAAGATAACTTTAATGACACAAATGATATTGACCTTTTTGCTCAGATGATGTGATCATCCGCTTTTCTGAGTGAGTCAGTGGTCAACATCGATTATCCATCCACCAACAAGAACGTCCAAGAATTGTAGATCCCCTCTTGGCGAGATCGGAACAAATATTGCTTTGTTTCACTGAAGGTGGTGGTGGTGATGACGGTGTTGTTGTTGTTGTTGCTGCCGATGTTGTTGTCGTGGTGAATTCCGAGCCAATCAATAGAGTTTGAACGTCTGATCAAATGGTTAGAATGGGAACTGGTGCATTCATTTTGGCTATGGAATCTGCATAAGAATATCAACACAGATATACATGCATACAGATACACTATTCCTTAATAGCTACCCTTCAGCAGCTTGCCACATTATAATACCAAGTTCATCTTATAATCAAACCCCAATCAGGAACTACGTCAAACCACTATCTAGCATGAAGAGCAATAAGCAATCATGAACATGGCAATTCACACAGATTTCAATATTTAATTCAGGACCTTAGGAACATGATTCTAACATAATAGCAATCTACCTAAGCGAATCCTGAGAACATATGCACAATATCAACAACAATTAAGCAGCAGAGACAAACAACATTTGAAGCTCATTCAATTGGTTCATACAAATGTCAGTGGAGCATTCAAGAACATCAAACACATCGGGTTTTCTAACTTCTTTCAGATTTTGAGTTTTAATGTATCTAGGGGATTAAACGAGGATTCCAAAGAGATACAAATGAACCTTCCAGTTATATGAAGCTAGGATACTACAAGCAAATTGCACATAATGTCCTAAACTTTCTAGCAACTAACACACTTGGTCATTTGATATATTTAAGCAATATCCTCTTCAACTAATACCCCATTAACTGCAAAACCTTTTCTAAGAGTCATGAATTAATCAAGAAACCCGTTTGATGATATAAAATTTGAATTCACTCTCCCCCTCAATCAATGACCCGTATTCTAGTTGAGCCTCAACTAAAATTAAGCTTAACCCCACAACTCATCAAACAAGAACTGTCATGAGGTTTTGTAGTCGTTGATTGAGTGACAAATTTTATGCATAATCCAAGTATAAACAAATTTCATACAACACATATTCACCAAGTGTCTCACAAATAATTTTCAGAAGAATCTTAGAATGAAAACTATTTGTATGCAAAGAAGACTTCTCTTCTTTTTCAAGAAATGATGCACTGAAACGTACATCAAATCAGGAAACATGGATATGAAGTAATCCATGCCCAGGTGAACATCACCCAGTTGGAGGAACAGCCGTCTTTTTGGCGACGTGCTTTCCCCAATATGAAGCGCGGGTTGCTATCTAAAGTAATAGCAAGCCATTTAGACATGTTTTAACAATCCATTTTAACTTCTGCTCAAGCTTCATTTAAAGACCCGTGCCATTATTGAATGACATTTCTAAGTCCGTAAATGTTATCGATAAACAGAAGACATGCCTAGGTGAAACTATTTTTGGTATTTTCTATTTTTCAATTTTTATGGTTTTTTCTGGTTTTACGATTCTCTATTTACAATTAGCATGATTTCTATGTATCTATTTACAAAAATGGTATAAGATATGAAAAATAATGTAAGAAGCAAAATATATACAAGGATACGAACCAGAAACCATTACTCCTCAGCATTCTGAATCTTCACCGCATTCATCACTTGACTTGCTGAAGAGCAATGTGAGCACTTTCAATCAGGGAATGAATCTGGCTTTTCACTCTCCCCTAATTAGTGCTCTCCCCCAATCTGACAACCTCAGACGATCACCCAAAATAGGAAGAAGAAGAAGACTCTGGATGAACACCCATAATAAGAAGAAGTCTTTAGGTAACCAAATGCATGCCGTCTTTAGTCTTCTAACACATAGCGTCCTTAAGAAACGCCGACAAAAACCTTATGCATCTTTTCGGTAGTTTAAGTTGAGCCTCAACTGAAATCTAGCTTAACCCCACAACTCATCAAACAAGAACTGTCATGAGGTTAAACTAAACCACAAATTTAAGCCCAGTAACAACTTGATTTCAGCTTAACCTCACAACTCATCAAACAAGAACTGTCATGAGATTAGGTTAAAATCAAGTTGGACCTAACCTTAAACTACAGAACAACTTGAACCTAACTTAACTCCACAACTCATCAAACAAGAACTGTCATGGGATTAAGTTAAAAATCAAGTTGTAAGAAAAGAGCTCAACATTTGTGAATGTAGAGAAGACTGAAGACTCGACCTTCTTCAAGATTGCCCAATGTGGAGGAACAGAATACCAATCATCTTTATCTCACCAAATGCCTTCCAGTAACCTTACATGTAACCCATCAGCCCGCAGCATACACAAGAGATGATAACACCCAACAGAGAATGAAGAGTAGACTGACGACTCGACCTTCTTCAGTCTTAAGTATAACACCAAAGTAACAAGTTGAACCACTGATCATCTATAGTATGTATCCATCCTTGGATATTAAGCCCTGATCACATGAACCTGTTGTGCGTCATTGATGTACACATTCTCTCTCCCCTGATGGTTACGATTAATCAGCCCATGACGTAACAGTGAAACGTAAATACCAAGGTAACAAGTTGAACCACTGATCATCTCTGCGGTTCTCAACACCGGAATATATGATTAAGCCCGATCACGTGAACCTGTTGTGCGTCCTTGGTGTACACATTTCTCTCCCCCATGATGGTTACGATTAATCGGAATCATCATCATGATGTGTACATGTAGCCTAATGAAGTGTACATGAAGCATTGACTAAAAACCCATTGATGCTGATTGTACCAACCCATGAGACTATGTCGATTAGTATTCCATGACCATGTTCTTCAACACTGATGCGCGTGATGTGTCGTTGCGGTTTAGCAGTTTTAATGCCTACTCAAGTTTTAAATTTATATTTAGCCGACTTATCAATAACACACACACTTAACGAGCAGTGTACCCGGTCAGTATGAATATAATGGTAAGTAGAGTGTCGATCACTAAGAGTGGAACGTATTATCTCGTTATTCTAATCAGTATTTTAATATATTAAGTTAGCTATACAATCTAATCTAACTTAATTCGCGTGGGGTCCAAACTTTCTCTGGTCTTTGGGGTATTTATAGTTACCGTCTGAGGGTGAGATGCGGCGCATCTAGCAAGTAGATGCGGCGCATGTACTTAACTTCGCGTGGGGTCCAAGAGTATAATATTCAGGAATATTCGTACACCGCCAGAAGATGCGGCGTATCTTCATCTTTGGATGCGGCGCATGTCCTCTTGTATCTTGGATCGTATCTGGTGATATCTTGATAGCGATGCGGCGCATGTCATGAGTGAGATGCGGCGCATCTGGAACAGATTTGACTTGATCTTGTCCATTTTAGTAGACTCTTCACTTTATGCTTGTTTTGCTCCGTAATTAGTCCAAAATCGCCAAGTTTCACCAAATGCTTGTTTTTACCTGAGAATTACAAAAGTAAACGATTAAGTATCAATCCTCATACATAATATAGTAAAACAAGTCAATTTAATGGGATAAATGATAGTAATAAAATGTACTTATTTGAGTTCATCAAACACCTTGATAGACGGAGGAAGAAGTAGTGTTGCAGAACCATGGTTTGCACGACTCCTGAACTGACGTATTCAGGAGTCGTATGACCATTTCTCAATCATCAACTAACATGTAGATTAATATTCACTCTTTCCCCCCCCCCCCTCAAAAATTGCATATGCCTGCCAACTGCAATTTTTGATGATTGACCTAGTGAATATGAATACCATCAACGGTAAGTAGCTCCGCTTGACGGTTCTTGAAGACTGACACGTTGTTTATTCATCCTTTCCCCCCCTCAAAAATTGCATATGCCTGTCAATTGCAATTTTTGGTTGAATACGTGAATAAAAGTATACTCCAATATGCGCCGATCCACTTGAAGATTGAATAAGCACGGAAAGAGCATGAATCTTGTTGATGAGAATGGCCATAAATAAGAAGATTCCTCTTCTTTTGAAGATAAAGTGCACTCAAGCGTACACTTTTCTTTTCTTTGAAGAACGAGGCCTGAACTGAGGTATTCAGACGTCATTATGATGAAGAACGAGGCCTGCACTGATGTGTACAGACGTCATGATGTTGAAGAGCGAGGCCTGCACTGATGTATGCAGACGTCATACTGATGAAGAACGAGGCCTGCACTGATGTGTACAGACGTCATAACTCTCTCTTTACTTCTTCTCTCATCTAACTCGTTACCAACCCCATTATCATTCTGTCGGCTTGATGTAGTGACCACTGATGGAGAAAACCCAATATGATGAACTTGATACTGAAGTAATATAACCCGAACTTGTGACTTAAACTTGTACTAATGCGTGACAAAGAGCGGTGTAGAGACTTCGTGCAACATCGAATCCCTAAGTGCTCTATACTCTTCAACCAACCAACCATCAAGTATAAGACGTACATCACCTCTTGGATATCCACAACTTCGTGTGACACTGAGCACTACAACGTGACTCCTTAAAGTGATAGTTATTTTGTAAATAGAGAGAAAGACAAAATAACTAGATATCCAAGTCCTCGTCATTGTATTGAAAGCTCGAACAAGGATCTCGAAGAATCTTCATCCAACCTCCCCGATATCTTCGGATACTAAGTACACGCACCCATGAAATTTCACTTCAGCCTCAAATAAATAATAATGAATTCACGCCGTAGTCACCTTGTGGTCGTTTAAATGCCCCGATCAAGTCCTACATGATGCATTAACTGAACATTGATAATGGTTTTAACCCGATCATGGTTAAGAGCGCATAGTCCATTATCACGGGATTTTACAAATCTATGATTTAAACCGAGAAATAAGTTCTTTCGCGGGATTTTACAAAACCAAGAAGAAACCGTGAGACAGTAATAGATTGAATGTGGCATGAATGATTTGATATTGGTTAACCTCAGTTTGGGTTAAGAGTATCCCGTGAGAATTACAGATCACATCACAACTTTTTAAAACCTTTGGCCAACTAACCAACCTTGTACACAGATTAGTGACCACTTGATGAAGGAAACCCGATATACCAATACTGAAAATTGAAGTAGAAATCCCCAAATTTGTTACTTAAGCTTGCACTAATGTTGGAAGAACGGTGTAGAGAATTAATGCTCCAAGCAGATCTCTAAGTGCTCAATACCCAACCAAAGTATGAGACATTAACACCTCTTGCGATTATCGACATCGTCATTGACGTGTAACACTGAGTATTCCAATAACTCTTAAGTGATAGTTACCCCGACTGCTGGTAACTAGATAACCCAAGTCTTCAACTTAAATTTTAAGCACGAGCAAGTTATCATTGAAGGTCATGCATCCAACCAACCCCGACTTCAAGATAAAATAAGTAGACGCCTTCGTGAAATTCAGCTTCAATCTCAAATAAGGAATACCAAATGAACTTCGTGATCATCTTGTGCTGTTGACTAGTCAAAAGGAAAAGAAACATGCGCCAATTCTTAACAGTGCCCATGACTCATAGTCAGTCCTATCAAACAAAGCTGTCTGACCCAGCTACTTGGATGTTGTCAGATGCAGTGCATGGAATAGTTGTCGTACTGTGTACAGGATTTTACAGTTCTTGAGATTTATCCGAGAAATAAATTCAAGAACAAACTGCACAACAGTAAGTATCAAACTGCTGAAATTTTAGGCAATTAGCTAAGACCTTAACCACTGAAACTGGAACCGCTAAAATTCACATTGCTGGAGACGGAACCACTAGGAAACTCGCGCTAATTCCCCCCCTCAAAAAGGGCATGTAATGACCTTTTTGCCAAAGTTAAGAGTCTGTGATGATCGTGAATTTGACAGGCACAAAACATGGAAAGAGACAAATGAAACAACTGCAACGAAGATGGTGATTAAGACTCTCTTGTAGTAACCCCTTGCTTTCCTCCTCATCAATGGTTTAGCAGATTAATAATTCACTTAAGCTCGTAATATGCCAACACCGCTTAATGAAATGAGTATAACTTTAAATTGAGTAAAAGGTTAAAACACGTCTCTAAACAAATCACCTCTTGTCTTTAAGTCTGACCACCTCTTGAGAAGATCTTGTGCTACAATCCCATTAGAAGCTTGAGAAACAACAATCACTTGATGAAGCTTGATAAAGGACAAGTTCGCGACTTATACTTGCACTTAATTTGTGATGTAGAACCTATATTGAGCACAACAACGTAACTCCTTTAAATATAGGTAGTGATATATACCCAACCTTCCATCCTTTATTGTATATATCCATTTCTTGAACATCCAAGTCTAATCACCTTAAATACGCTCGAGCAAGGGTCATCAAACATCGTGCATCCATCCACCCCGAGATGTTTGTGACACTAAGTACACCAACCCGTGAATTAACAAACCAACCAAGTTACCATAATTTCCCAATTCCTGCTGATCTTGACGCACAAACTTATCCCGGAAAAAATAGTCAAACCCCGTAAGTTTTATTATGTCTAAATCCAAGTCCAGCCTACTTGTCCAAAATTAATTTCACGGGATTTTACAGCTCTTGAGATTTAAACCGAGAAATCGAATCTTTCGCGGGATTTTCTAAAATCTACAGGAGAAACCGTGAAATCAACCAGAATACCCAAGAGTGAGGTGCAATACCAATCTTCGAAATTCAAGTCACAGAAGTCAAATCACAACTTGATCAAATTGCTACAGGCCAAGTCACAGATTGTCAATTTGCAACAAGTCAGATTGCAATCTACCAAATCACAATTAGTCGAATCGCAAGTGTTAACTCACAACGTCAAATCGTAACTGGTAGCATCGCAATCAGTCGAGTCGCAACAAGTCAAATAGCAACTTGTCAACTCACAATTAATCAAATCGCAATTTTTCAACTAAAACTCATATCGCAAAGATCAAATTGCAGGCTCACTCAAATCATAGACCTCAATAGGACACTGCTGCCAAATTCACAACTCTATAATCAGGTTGACATTCATATACCCAAATCAATTCACACTCTTGAGTTAATTAAATGTTCTAACAAAGCCGTTGTCCTAAATTTTGTGACAAATCTCACACATTATTTGGTCCAAACAAACCAAATACGAATTCGCCCTTGCGATCACTATCCTCAGCCCAACAGTACATTAACAAGACAACACAGTTCGTCCTTGCGGTTAGTAATTAACATCCCACAAATCTTATAACAAGACAATGCCACACTTGATGACTTCAACACATCACAACAGACCCAACCCAAGACTATCTCGCAGCCCAATACCATCACAAATTCTGATCAGTTCATTAAAGCCCAACAACAATATTCAAACTCTGATTGAATAAGGCCCAAGCCCAACACCATTTGTTTTAACCTTAACCCTAATCTTTAGGTTATATAAGATCACACTTAACCCTAATATCATCTAATAAATCCGCCCTCACATCCACTAACGCATCACCATATCATCTACAGCAAACCGAAGCACTTTCAGATAAAACACAAACACCAGCGACCAGTCACTTAAGTTCTCATGTCAAGCCAGTTCAAAAACCCACGACTGGACCTGTTCAATAA